>CAUZXS010000420.1:172500-187432 GCA_963585895.1 Sepioteuthis lessoniana
CAAGCAGCCTCATCCATGATTTGAACGCGTAGCACCGTGTTCATGTCCTACGACGTTAACAGTTACATTGCGAACGCTTCCATACTAAGTAAAGCACAATAAATGATGACATTCTTGATATTTGTCTATTTGTGTAAATAATCAATGATGTATTGGAAGGAAAAATATTAACACATGCATGAATGTTATTTTATCATTGCCAAATCTAAGTTACTATAAAATGCACACCCTTGTTCATCTCTAAACCACGTTTCAAATAAAATTGCCAACTTGATTTTGTTGATTAGGTTAGGCTGGTTTTAAGTTATGGCAATTCTTGTTGGGTTATTTAAAACAAAATTAGTATTTTTTGCAAGCGATTATACAGTTTCAGGTAACTTCTAATGGTCGTCAATTTATACTTAATTATACTGTTTCAAGTATTCTTATCTAATACTACTTTTAAAAAATACCTCTTTAAACCATGCCAGGCTAAATATTCAGTGAAGTAATAACAACAAAGGATTACTCCACATCCCTTAATTTGTCTTTTTCAAACTAGCAAGAAAGTCTTTTTTTTTTAAATTCATACAAATGTGATGCTTTTTATAAATTTTCGCAAAACGTCGGATACCCTTGAGGCAGAATACCCTTGTAAAAGAAATTAATATATAAATAAATACTGAAATAAAATAGAAGAGCCAAAGACGAAAGAGGAAGTATCGTAAACAGCGTGATCTGAAAGCGTGCAGTAATTGTGAAACGAAGGAGAGTAATGAGAACTGCAGCGAATGGCTTTTCGAATTGATTTGATTACGATGAAGAAGTCAGCCAAGGTTCTGAAAAGAGAGTCGATTAATTATTCCTTTCAGATCATTCCTTGCTACGTAGGATGGGTTTGGCATAGTTCGGGATATTTCTTTTAAACACACTCACACTCTGAGACACATACACACATACAGGAGCACATACATACACATAGATACACTCACAGACATATCTCTCGCACACACATGGAGGTGCCCGTGGTGTAAGTGTTATCAGCGTAGCAAATAGATACGGCGATACAAGTTCAAATCCTGGACGCAGCTGATTGCATTTTACATTGCACTCGGGTAAGGAATGAATCCATTTATTCTCCTTCCAACTATTGGTAGATAGTAAGGCAGAATAGGTTCTTTAACCTGGGTAGGCAACCGGTCTAAGGAAAACTCTGAATTTAAATTCGTTAAACTCTGCTTAAAATCTTTAAGCAGAGTTTAACGAGTTTAAATGGTATTACATCCTGCCCATTCGGAGGGGTTGGGTAAATACATTCACACACTCAACCTGTCGACGGAGCATAGAATATGCTGATTCTAACGATTGCAAAGGTATAAGCCTCCCTCTCCAAAAACCGTATAATATGTTTGATACTGAATTGCATTCAATGCATTTTTAACCGTATCGGGCATGAATAACTAGTTATTTATTAAGCTTTTCTTAGTTGCGGCCCAAGACAGAAATTATAGGGCACCCAGTAAGACGTGAACTTATTATTGATTGTTTGGCAATATAACTTGCAAACCATTACACTACGTGATGTACCAGGACGGAGACAAATAGTTCTAAAGATATTATTTCGTCAGGGGAAATTTTGTTAATTCTTTATTTCTTCTCTCTCACTTAATGGTTCAATCACATACATGGAATGAATTAAATAAAAAAAGCGAATACAGCCAAGTTGGCTGGGACTGTATAATACACCGACTGCATCTCTGCTGAGGGGCAAGACCCCTCCAACGAGTGTTCTGGATATTATATAAAACCATCTGATGACGAGGCTCTATATCCGGAACTTAGGGGAATATAGAGTACCACTTCCTTCCCATGGCTCTCAGGTCCATTCTGACCTGGAGTTGTAGCACCTAGGGTCCTATCAATCGGTCATATAAACTATTTAATTGGGTGTAAACAAATGTCTGATGTCTAATTGATTTATTCGTGATGCGTAGCAATATTTGGAACAATTTTAACTGTGAGCTTACGAATGAGTAATGTTGAATAGTGTTGATTAGAAATACTTGAAACTCTTTAACTGTGTGCCCAAATTGAATTGTTAGTGTTACATAATAATGCATCAAACCATTTAACTGTGTGCAAAAAAAAAACCTACAATATTTGATAGTAATATTTAACTATTTAAGTAAGTGCAAACAAATGATTCAAATTGAGTTGAAATATACGTGTTAGAAGATGTAGAACAATTTAACTGTGTGCAAACAATAATAATACTTGTGTGCAAACAAATTAGCCCGGAATAATTTGAAAATAAGACTACCAACTAACTATTGACTTACAAATCATATGTACAACCATTTAACTATATGCAAACAAATGAGCTCGGTCTCGTTTAAAAATGTTGTCTACAAACTATGCGTTTTTATATAATTTTATATAATACGTAGGAAGAGGATTTAGCATTAATTAAGCTTCAATGGTTGATATGCTACAAAACCCAGCCAAATCCAACTATTATATTTGAAAATGGCTGGAGATACAGGCGAAATCAGTCGGAACACTGACATTTCTTTTAATGATTTCTTCATTCACTTAATTCTGATTTACGTTCCCTTGTTATAAAGAAGAAAAACTTAAAGAAAGGTTCCTACAGGCTTCTTTGTCTCTTTTTAGTTTGACCGGCTCATTGGTCTAGTGGGTAGAGTGTTCGCCAATAGCCCGAGAGACCAGGGTTCAATCCCAGGTGGAGTCATAAAAATGGTACTTGATACCTCCTTGCTAAACACTCAGTATTATAAGCTACGTTTCAAGGGTAAAGTAGAGCAATCAGGGGGAAGGAGTAGCGCCCCCTTACACTTCGGTGTAGTAGCTATTGAAAAATGAGCCTTCGAGTCGCCCTCGTCTACGGTCGCCAACTTCACTTTACTTGGTTTCTTAGTTTGACAGTATATCAACCTTTAAGGAGAAAGCAATCTTTGAAGAAAAGCAGGAGAGCAACTATTTAACGTATCGCTGGGGGAATAAGGGAATTCAATGCTTTTCCAAAAGGGTATTAGTCCGAAAGTGAATGCAATAGCGCAACTGGAATTCAAACCCGCTTTCTAAGATGTTGTCCAGCACGTTAACCACTACATCACATATGTGTGCCTATGTGAGTGCATATTCGTGTACAGAGGTATTGTCTGGTACTTCGCGTAGTGTTATAGTTAGGTCGGGTTTGGTTTGGTTTTATGGCATATCAACCTTTTTAGGTTATTTAAAGCCAAATCCTGTTTATACATATATATCAAATATAAACATGATTTGTAAACACATTTTTAGATAACATTCTTAAATGAGACATTGAAAAGGTTTCAAGTATTGCTATATAAAAGTCACAATTTAACGTCAGTCATTTATTTGCACACAGTTTGTTCTATTTAACCCATAGAGAGGACCCTATCAGGTGCTACCACTCAAGTCAGAGTGGACTAGTGAACAATGGCAATGAAGAGGTACTCGACATTCCCCTTACCATTAGATGGTTTAATGTTATATAACCAGGACATTCGTTGATGGTGGTGGAGTCTTACTCTCTGCAGAGATGCAGTCAGTATATCCTAGAGTCCCAGCCGACTGGCTTAGTGTAGTGCTATAATCAAAAAGCTATACTAGCAAACAATTACAAGAGAATTCGATTCTTACTGGAGGGCGTCTATTTCTGTTCTTGGGTCACAACCAAGTAAAGCTGAGTAAATTCTTGTTCATGTCTGATCTTGTTCAGAACTGGAGACTCACCATCAAATGCAGTTCCATGTCATATACAGTATATCGTTTCTTGGTGTGAGTGTATGGTGGGGTATCTTATCCCTCTGCAGAGATTACAAACTGTGTTTTCTAAGCCCTGCCGATTGGGCATATGTCTGTATATAAGTCTGTGTGTGTGTGTGTGTGTGTGTGTGTGTGTGTGTGTGTGTGTGTGTGTGTGCTAAAGAAATATCCCGAACCAGTTAGCTTTCATGTTTGGTTTTTAATTAAAAATTACCCTGAACCCATTTCAAAATAATTACATTATTAAAATTTTAGAAACTAGAATGTTGTTTCGGGTAGAATTAATTACGTTGAAACCAAAAGACAAAACTTCACCAAATGCTCAGATAAACAATGCATTCAAAAATAATACATGAATCTAAATAAATAAATATAATCGTAAAAGATTTCAATCATCATCATCATCGTTAGTATCATCATCTTTTTTTCTTTCCAAAATCCCAGTGTCATCATTGAAAAACATGAAGCATTGCAAGTTTATTATCGTCGAGAGCGATAGACTTGCTCTCTAGTGAATCGTTTCATTGATTGATTGATTGATTTCAAAGGCAGGTCAAACCGTCTAGGGTTATTTTATGCGTAGTATTTAGGGAATCGTTTTCAATGTACATTTATGTTGACATTTTTCTATGTAGTTTTTATTTAATTATTTTTTTTTTGCTCACCGTCCTATAGAATTTTTAACAGATCTATTTGACCCATAAATGGGCTCTAACAGGTACTAACACAACGGTTCAGAGTGGACCTGGGCGTAATGGCAATGAAGGCATACACTACACACTTCCAATCTGGAACCTCACCAACAGACGCAGTTTAGTGTCATACAAAGGACACCTCTTCTTTTAAGGAAAGTCTTAATCCTCTGCCGGGGATACAGTCTGCGTATTGAAAGTAATTTTGTCATTTTTACCAACTAGAGTGAAAATAAGCTGATCAGTGTCGTCAAGGAAGGCCTTCATATTAGTCTCTTGGTATCTACATTCAGCTGAGAAATCTTATATCATAACAAGTGAGTTTGATTGAGTGCGCTATAAATAGGAACACAGGATCAAATTATTTGTCAAACTTCAGATCCTTGTGAGAGAAATCATGAACATGTTAAAACAGGTTTTCTATTTGGTTTCAGAAGTCTAGTCGAAGATGAATCAACCTATTGGGTGCTAGTCAACTTACTTAACTTGCAAAATGAACTGATGTACATTCACCAATCAGACATCAGCAAAATGCTGCTCTTTTCCACTTCAAACTTAGTCTCTTCTATGTTCATCAAGTCTCGCCTCTTCACGTGGGTTTATCTCGTCCTCCTCCATAAAACAAGTCACACCTCTAGCGCCCTTTTCTTCTTCTGGTTTCCGCGTGTCGGTAGCAGAGAGAGCACTCCTTCTGTTTCTTTGAGGTAAGATTGTTCATGGCATTACGACTAGGGATAAAATTCTATCCCAAGCACAAGTCTTTTGGTAATTCAAGATATTTTTTGATGGACTAGAGACCACAGAAGATGAACACTGTTCTTATCAGACAGTTACTTTATGAACTGTTAAAAAACTTTACTATCAAATTGTAATATAAAGGGAATGACAATAAAAATGCCAAATTTGCAATTTAAGGTAATAATGTTTTTAAGGGGCTTTAGTGGATAATTTTATACATTAATTTCCACAGTTTTCGTATTCGAACACTGATTCAAAAAGATAATACAGAAGACTAAGTTTTAGAAACAAATTTTATACAAAGGAAACAAGAAAGAAAAGATGGAAAGGATAAAGCGTTGCAAAATTTGGTATAATTTGTGTGACTTATCTGAGACAGTCCAAAAAACAAAGTTCTTTGAATTTAAGTAGTTTTGTGGTTTTATTAAATGGTTGGTTCAATTTTTTTGCTTTCGTTTAATCAGTTGAATTTTCTGTAAAGTTGTCTTTTAGCAAAATTCTTGGGTTGAATTTTCACCTTTTGTTTTGATTTTAGTTGAGTTTCAGCAAAGTTATCTTTAGGTTGACTTTTAATTGAATTTTTCGGAAAGCTCCAGGCCTATTTGATTACTTTTCAACGATTCAAGGAGTAAGTGATCAAAACGATCCGCTGGCTATATTTTTCTTCCTGAACAGTTCGATTCCGTAGTTCACATTGAGAACTAGTTGTTGCCGACAAATGGTGGGAGGCATGTTTTGGTGCCTTATTGTCTAAATTCTCTTCTCTCTTCTCTATTCTGGAGGTGTTAAAATTAATAGCCACACGTAGTCGGTTTTGTTCTATCGTTAGAAATAATTTTTTTTTATTGTAGGCAGTGTCAGTTGAAGACATTTAAATGTGTTTCCAGTTATGGAAACATCGATCGTCTTGTTACTTCAAGAACTGGGGAAAATGCAGCATTAAGAAAGGAGTTTAATAAACTCTGATCTACGTTTGACGGCGAGAATAATTGGCTATGTATTAACATTGATCAATTGACTTTCATTCAGGGTTGCCGACCTGAAAAGAAAATCAGTCCTATTTCTTTTTGACATAAAGAATCAATCTCATTACTTACTCGACTCTTTCTGCGAATGGCTTATTTTTACCAAAAAGCGTATTTCTGTGGTACTTCAGTTCTCTGATATGAGTACTGATTATTTTCTGTCCCCAAAAATCTGCTCCTTATTTTGGAACTTTTGATAAGATGCAACAGGTCGTAACGAAGAAGACTGAATACAGTGTCAGTTAACAACTTCCAAAACTGTTTCCAGAAACTGGAACATTATCGCAAGGGTATGCTTTTCCGATGAAATTGTTTTGAAAGAAATATTGATGATTTCTAATTAAGTTGAAGATAAAAATTTTTACACAATCAATCTCATTTGTTAATAGAGCGACCTTGTAACTTCATAATCATTGCATCACGATGAATTACTCTTGTAGTAGTTGTGGTAGTACGAATAGTCTAATAAGCTACTTTACTTTTCCCATTACCAAAATTGACGAAGATCTAATTAAAAGAACTAAATGAATAAACGGTAATTAAAAAAACAAAGCCACCTCAAACGTGTCGACAATAATAAGTTTGCTGATTATGCAAACGAATTACAAACTGCATATATATATATATATATATATATATATATATATATATATATGTGACTTAATATAGAAAAAAACATTCTGTATCCTGCCTACCAGCCTGTCTGCACGCCTGATTGACTGGCCGAGTGTATGGTGGTGTAACCGGAAAGAGCAGAGTGGAAAAGCAGAAAAGGGAATAGAAAACACAAAATCTACAAAATGAAAAGAAAAAGAAAAACGAAATCTGAAAGATGAAATATCATTAAACAACGAATTTCATAAAAAAAAAAGAAAAGAAAAAGAAAACCAAAAAAAAAAAAAAAATTGAAAAGGTCTACAAATAAGCAATTCGTCTTTGAAGATGTGTGGAAAAGTTAATTTCACTAATAAAGTCGAAGGTAATTAATAAAAAAACGAATCATTGAAAGAGCGGCGAAGAACGATGAAAAAAATAACTGATAAAAAATCAATAAAAACATGATTTCGCTTCAGACACGCTTCAGCAAACAAAATCATTTGTTGTTCAATTCAATAAACTTATTCATAATAATGTAATCTTTTTTTTAAGCGAAAAATATAGCCGTGGCTCATGTAGTAAACATGGTCTTTAAAAAAGATATCCTTTGTAATTGATTAGCGAGATCCAATCTATGAAGTCTATGTAGCTGACCATGGACAAATTTGAAACTGAATTAAAATGTGCTTGGTAAGCCAATATGTACCGCTTAATATATCAAAAGTTTACCTAAAAATAATCAGCGGAAAAGATTCAAAAATCCAGTCGAGCTTAAATACATAATTGGGTGATTTCGTCACTGTCGGCGAAGAATCTGGTGAGACAAATAATAAAATTCAATTATATATTGTTAATTTTTGTTTATTTCAACCATATGAAGTATTTTATTTATGGCTTAACAACCGTATATAAAACACCATATATGCAACCAGGACGTATTATTGAAATATGAAATATTTATTCTTATAAGTGACATTTCACTTTCATAAACAACTAATTTTCTGACAATCAGTATTTCCATTAGACTGAAGGAGGTGAAGCAAATCTATGATTCCTCATGAAAAATTACTGGCTAACCAAATATATTATATGTGAACCCTAACTACTAACTCTAACCATTTAATAAAGATGCATTGTTGGGATGGTAACTTATAATAGTGGAAATAGTGAACGCCCAAAAGAAGGTCATATCCCAAAACTCAAACTACTTGTTCAGAACTTAAAAAAAAAAAAAGAATCGGCTAACGCTGATATGAAAAACTCTCAAGGTGTAAAAATAATAACACAGAAAGAGTATAAGAAGAGACACAAGGTGAGTAAAGTGATCCATGGAATTATACAAGAAATTGAAATTTGATCATAACAAAAAATGGTAAATGCACAACCCAGAATTCGTCCAAGAAAATGAGACACACAAACGCCTCTGGGATTTTGAAATACATATGGATCATCTAAACTCAGTCAGGTGACAAGACCTAATAATAGTCAACAAGAAAAAAAAGACCTTGCCGAATTGCAGACCTTGACATCGCGGCTGACCACTGAGTAATGTTGAAAAAAAGCAAAAAGAAGGATAAGTATCTTGATCTTGCTAGGGAATTGAAAAAAACGTGGAATATGAAAGTGACGGTGATATCAAGTATAATTAGTGCAGTCACTAAGAAGATTGATACAGTCCTCTAGACTTGAAGATAATAGGACGAGTGCAGATCATACAAATGATAGAATTATTGATATTAGCCAGAATACTGAGAAGGGTCCTGGAGACTTGAGGATACTTGCTGTAACTCATACTCCAGTGAGAAACCATTGGCTAACGCTGGTGTGAAAAACCCACAAAAGAGTAATAATAATACTCCTTGCTAGAAGTCAAGACTAAGTTATAATTTTTGAAAAATAAAAAAAGGAAGGAACAAGAAGCTGCCGAAATTTTGTTGTTCTGGCGGACTACAGAGTGAAAATCAAAGAAAACGAAAAGAGAGAGGTTTACTTAAACCTTGTAAGAGGACAAAAATACAAAGAAACATGAAATTGTAATTGATGGACTTGGAACAGTTTCCAAAGGTTTGGTAAGGGGACAGAAAGAATTTGAAATCGCCGGAAGAGCCGTGACTACCCAATCCACAGCATGGTGAAGATCGGCCAGTATTCCGAGAAGAGAACTGGAGACATAAGGAGACTTGCTGTAACTCAGACTCCAATGAAAGACTGTCAGTTAAAAATGGCGTGAAAAACTTGTTAGAAGTAATAAGGATAATAATAATAATGAACTTATGATGAATGAAACTTTCGTTCTTATTTCTGTACCTAAAAGTTGTCGAGTTCCTAAAAATAAATTATACAGTAAAATCTTTTAAAATAATACATGTAGTGTTTATACAGCCAGATTATTTGTATTAATGAAGTACTTGTGATTTGGAGAAACATTAAAAAATAAGCTCTTTTATAAATAAATCAGATATACTACATTTGATGTTTACATTTGGCCGGGCCATCGGCCTAATTAGTAGAGTGTTCACCAGTGATCTGGAAGACCGGGGTTCAACCCCAGGCCGAGTCATACCAAATACTCAAAAAATGGTAATTGATGCCACTTTGCTTAACACTCAGAATTATAAGGTAAGGGTAAAGTGGAGCAACCCAGGGAATGGAGTAACGCCCCTCCTACACCTTGTTGTGGTAGCTATTGAAAAAGGTGCCTTTGGATCACCATCGACTAAGGTCGCCAACTTTACTTACTTACATTTGGCCTAGATTTTATGACACTACCTCTGTCCCATAAGGCGCCTCTGGTGGTGTAATGGTTAGCAAGCTGGACTTGCAAACCTACACGAGTGAGTTCGAGTCTCATTGGGTGCCCCTTTCATATGGCCTTGTGACACATCTGAGCAAAAAGCTTAGTAAATTACCACTACCTCTGTCCCATAACAGTTGTTATATTTGCATATAAATTTATACACTAGGTGCAACTATTAATATAAGAAAGAAATTGGATATTTTTCTTGCTAATAGATATAAAAAAATTTCAAATTGTTTTTTTTTTCACATCCCAAAATATTTTCAAAAGAAGCCTTAACTTCCAGTAAGAATACCTCTTGGTTTGTTATTTATGCAATTTTGTTTTTTGTTTACTGCTGATTTGCCATTTATTTTCAGTTAAGATTTCAATGTCGTAGAGTTTGGTAATTATTAACACCTAATACTATCTTGTAGTATTAGGATTCTTCGGTCTATTAACCTCATCTTTATTTATGTCTGTACAACGTTTCGACCTATGTGCCCTCCGGCCTTCTTCAGATAGGGCACATCGGCCGAAACGTTGTACAGACATAAATAAAGATGAGGATAATAGTCCGAAGAATCCTAATACTACAAATTATAATCAAACCTCATCTCATACATTCAGAGAAATACTAATACTATCTGTTTTATTGTGTAATATTCTACAATGTGAATAAAGGAACGACAAATATATTTTTGAGTTTGGTTGTTCTTTTTGTTTCTTTTTTCTTTGCGGAGCTGACTTGAAGCTAAAACGGTTTCGATCGAAACCTACCATCGGCTAAACTTTTAATAAACCCCCAAGGCAATGGGGGATTGAGTCGTTTAGCGAGCAAAATTGTACGAACCATGGCGGATACTGTTACACTGCTATAATCAGACGATTACATGAATATATGTTTTTCTGTGAGAGTGTTTTTCACCGCTTTAATCAGTTCCCTTTTAGAGTAGTCGCAGCCACATCTGCAGAGGTTGAAGATCTAACATGGTGTATATAAACTACTAAAGTTCAACAGGTTATAAAAATTAGTTCTACTATATTCTGCTCCGTATTTTAGTAAACTTTTGATAAGTTATGCCGTGTTTCTTTTGACATAATTTGCAAATAGTTTATTTTATTCTATTTTATATCATCAGGTAAATCATTATGTTACAAAACTGTCATAAATTCAATATTTACATCTACTAAAAATATCTACAAAAAAAGATTGAGCTAAACAGAAAGTAAGTAAAGTAGTTGAGGGTGACCCGAAGGCTTCCTTTTCATTAGCTACTTCACCGAGGTGTAGGAAAGGGCGCAACTCCTTTCCCTGGATTTCTCCGCTTAACACTTGATCCATACCTTATAATGCTGAGTGTTAAGCAAGGAGTCTTTGACTCGACCTGAAACTGAACCCCGGTTTCCCATTGTCGAACACTACCCTCTAATGTCCGATTTAAGAATAAACTTTTATTCTAGAAGTAATGAATATAAACAATGTTTTAATCAGTCCAGATATGATCTCTGAACATCTCTGGATTTCTGCCATCGATTAACAAGGTTATTTATACATGTACTATATAACTCTAAAGATTTTGATGCCAAGAAATCTCTAATTTTGGTTTTTACTATTCATTTGGAACCAAATGTTTTTAGGTGTAAAAAAAATAATATTCGGTGGGAGAAAGATAAAATTTTGGCAGATGTGGCAAAGTCTCATATCTCAAGTCAATGATTTTTTACACTATCATCCCGTCAACATGTGACCTAGCATTGTGATGAAAGAAAACTGGACTTCTTCAATTAACTAGTTCCGTTCGCATTTAACTGAACATGCATTCCATCCAGTTACTGGCAGTAAACTTCCGCTGTGATGCTTTGGTTAGATTCCAGAAAGCTGTAATGGACAGGGCCAATGGCAGACCACCAGACGGTCACTATAATTTTATGTTCATACAATTTCGGGTTTGGAAGATGTTTGGGTGCTTCGTCATGTCAAACCATTGAGCCGATCGTTTACGATTGTCATAAAAGATTCATTTTTCGTCACTAGTCACTATTCGATCAAGATATAGATCATTCGTGTTCCACAGAAATAGCATCAAACACACTTCAAAATAGTGAGCTCTTTGATTATCACTGTGTTCATGTTATTGAGTTTCTTCACTTGCCAACTTTCTTGAGATGATCCGATATTGGTGAAATGCTAACGTTCATCGTCTGAGACGTTTTTGTAACTATCTGATGTGAGTTTTTTTTTAACAAGTGTTCTCAGATGTTAGTCGTCAATATAACTGGACGTCTTTTATCCTCTTCATCTTCAAGATTCGTGTACCCGCTACGGAACTTCTGAAATCATCCCCCAAGTGTTCAATCAGAAATAGATTATTCACTTTAGGCTCAGTATATATTGGCTATTGTTTGTGACCAAGCTTGAAATCATCACTTCTTTTATTCATATTCATGATTAGGGGCATATAACTTTCAAACTGAGTTTCTGAAAGAAATGATAGAAACTTAACAAAGACATTTTAATCAGTAGGAATGTGATTTTTTTACAACTATCAAGACATGTTGGAACAGAATTTGAACAGTTTATATTCCCCGAACAACCTATAATACATATATGTTTTGGTGAGGCTTCAAAGACATGTTGTGAGACTGCCAATAAAGCTCTAAATAATATCACCACTAAAGCGATTCATTTCGTTAAAGAAGGAAATATTACGAAACTTTCATGTAAAAATATGCACACATCATCATTGCTTGATGGCTACACGGACTGGAACATCGCAACCGATTTAGAACATCATTTCGTATTTCCAACCAAAATAGCGTTAAAGAACAAGCGTCTAGATATTGTCATTTGGTCCGTTGAAATAAAAAAGGTTTTGTTATTAAGTTAACGGTCCCTTTTGAAGAAAATTTCCATTGGGCACATCACCATCAGCTGGGAGAATATGGGGATCTGCGAAAACAATGTGTCAGAAATGGCTGTATAACAAATGTATTTCCTATCGAGGTCGGATGCCGAGGTTTAATTACAAACTCAATTTCTGCATTCTTCATTAATCTTGGACTTTCTCCATAATACAAGAGGAAATGCATAAAAAGATCCAAAATAAGGCTCTAACAGCATCAACGTTGATATGGTAAACCTCAAAGAGTGAGGAAAATCCAACAAAGTCAAGTGGTATTGTGAGGTATTGCCGAAGCATCATTACCAGTTTGTGGTAATTATGTTTCGACACTGAAACAATGCCTGAACCAAGAGTCCTCATCAGATGAAGATTTTGTTGGAAATAGTGCAGCTGTACAAACATCAGTCATTATATGATACCTATATAGGGTGTTTTAAAAAAAATTAACACCCTTAGGGTAATGCCTTTTTATATAATTTCAAACAGTTTCAACATATTCACTATCTCTGTCAACAAATTCTTTGAATTTCTCACAGGTGGTTAAAAAATGTTAATATTTCTTTGGGTATATTTTCATGAGAAAATCAGAATGTATATTACGGATAACTCCCTGGGGGAGATTCCGATGATGTATTGACAGGCATAGTGAATAGATAGAGACTTTAAAATCGTTATGACATAAATGAAATTCCAGAGAAATAGCAATATTTTTTGAAACACCTTATATATATATATATATATATATATATATATATATATATATATATATATATATAAGATTCTTTATAATTTTACCAATATCCATCCGTCCATCCGTACAGCTAAAGCTTCACCATTTTTACTTGATTTCAACCATATCTCCTGGAATTGTTAAAGGCCTACATGAAAAGATTTTAAACTATATGAGAATTGGTTGAAGTGGATGCACTAAATAATTTCCCGGAAGAACAGGATTTCTATTTTGTCCGAAAAAAGCTGATTCATTCTCGTAAATACAGAATAAATTAGACATCTTTCTTTTTTAAGATAAACAGAGTAACCAGAAGAGGTGACTTCCCTGTAATATTGCTTTTCCATTACTGGTTGAAAATGAAATCTCTGTCTGGCGGGGTTCTCCCTGTTACGCCGTTGATCTTCAGGTTGTTAAAACTCATCTTGTTTTTTTGTAGACTCATTTCGTTTATAAAAAAAATCTATTCCTCGGTAGTAATATCTCATCTATTAAAAGCAATGTGAACATATACATAGATAAAACGTGGACTACCAGTGACATGTCGTAGACTACATGGTAATCTGATCTCTCTGATAGAATAAAACGGGAATTCTTCCAAACTGAAGCCGTGTCTGTACTACTGTATGCTGGCACCACTTGGACTAAATCGAAATGCTTGGAGAAAAAGATTGACGATAAGCAAAGATGCTGCGTGCTCCGTTGAATAGATCCAGAATACAGCACCCTACAAAGTTACCTCCATCTCGCAAACTATCCATGAAATATGAATGCGACATGCTAGGGACTACTGGGGAAGGAAGGACAAACTCATAAGCGATATTCTTCTATGGATTCCTACATATGGAGTTACGATCAAAAATCTTATATCCATCAGCTCTGTGCGGATACTAAATGCCATCTGGAGGACTTGCCAAGACCGATGGATGATAGGGGTGGATGGAGAGGGGGAGAGAGAGAGAGCGAGAGAGAGAGGGGGAGAGAGTGTCAGAGAGAGAGAGAGACAGACAGAGAGAGAGAGAGAGAGAGAGAGATTCAAAGGAATCCATGTTGTCGCTAAGCTTTGATAATGAAAATTGATTCTGCTCTATACAGCTAAAGAAAGACAAAAAACGTTGTTACACACTTTCTGTGACCAATTAAACCCCAACTGATCTTTCCGTTTGATCAAGCTTAATAAGAGACTGCTTTCACATTTCAAAAAGCGCAAGTCAAAGGTCAAAATATTTTTTAATATTAATAGGAAACAGCCAATTTCAGTTGCTAAGCCTCATGAATATTTTCCGATCAAGCGATATTTTCCGAGAACCATTTTCCAGAAATATGTTTTAAGTCTTCATTGGTCCTGAAACGCGACACACTCATCTCATATGAAATGACTTTTACGGTCTTACAAGAAACCGATTTCCCCGCTTAAGAGTGTTAAGAAGAAACAGAAATAAAGGGTACTACGAAGGTGCTGAATTCTGTAAATAAGTTTAAGGGTCCCGAAAAAATTTGTTGTTTTCATATTACAGTGAAATGATGATAATAGGCTAGGCTGTGTGATTGGTTTAATGGCACATCAACCCTTGATGGTTACTTAATGCCAAATCCTTTTTATACATTTGATTTTTTGTGAATATTTTATTGGTTGCAGTTTTTAAACGAGCCTCAGTTCATTGGTTTGCACTCAGTTG
>CAUZXS010000421.1:0-55000 GCA_963585895.1 Sepioteuthis lessoniana
TGTAAACAAATGAGCTTTGGCTAGTCTAAAAAAATTTTACCTACAAACTATTCACTTTAAAATCTAATGTATAAACAGGATTTGGCATTAAATAACCTACAAAGGGTGATATACTATTAAATCAAATAACCTAACCCATATTTACCCAACCTCTCCACCACAGGATACATCACAAGGTCAATTTTTCAGCGGGGTAATGCTGGTTTGAATTCAGAGTTTTCTTTCCTTTAGAACTGTTGCCCTACCAAGGTTAAAAAAAACCACCTTACCCTTCTATTTATGCATAGCAGTAGAGAGGCAATGGATTAAAACCTTTTTTAAGAGCAAAAGCTTGACTTGAAATATTACCAGCTGTGTCTAGAATTTGAACTTGGCGCATTGTTGCCATTTCCTAAAAGGATACCTGTTACACCATACATTTCTACACTGATCTTGGAATTGCATTTAATGTTGATCAGGCATCTCTGCAATTCTCCTAGAAGTATCATCTTTGCCATGCTGATCTTGAAGATTGTTGAAGTTGTTTTGGTGTCACAGCTGTTTTTGGGTTGTTTTATGGATGCTCATCATTGATGATTTTTCTTGAGTTTATCACTCTCCTGGAGGTTATTACGTCTTCAAAGATCTTGTCCTGCAGCTGGCTCTCTTTGAACTGTTATGTGATTAGTGCTTTGGACACATATTGATTGACAATAATTATTTATAAGTTTTTATACCTTAATTAGAGCTTCACTTTTGTGGTGAGAGCTTAGCAGTGCACATGCCAAAGAAAGCCCTGAGTTGCTGGCAATTATTTGTTGAATGCCACATCCAGATTTTCCCATTGGCAATAGATAAGGTAGTGGCGTCTTCAGATATGGGCTTTTTGGCAAATCTGTTACAGACAGGCTCTGATATACACACCACCACTCTCTCTTTTTCTTGTCAAAAAAAGTGAAAGAAAAATAACAGCCATTGAGCTTCTTTTGGTTAGACTCATTTATTGTCTAGCCCAGTCAGCTGGGGCTGTAGAATACACTGACTGCATCTCTGCAGAGGGTTAAGACCCCCCCCCCCACAAAAAAACTCCTAAAGAGTGTCTGGGATTATGATACTAAACAATCTGATAACGAGGCTCCAGTAATGCTGAGTGAATGTGTGTATATATGTGTACGTTTGTGTTTTATATACAGTGGCGGCCATAATGTTCAGAACGGCATAGTTTTGTCAGAAAAAGTAGGTATAACTTTTTATCTAAGTTGTTTTAGATTCTATAATTTTCACAGACAATAAATGCAATATTAATTGTTATTCTGTGAAATTTTGGTGTTATTTGAGATGATAATAAAAAAGTATTGAATGATTTAGTGATTTACTGCAAAACCCAGGGTTGACAAAATGATCAGAACGATTGAAAAAATGAACAAAATACTCATATATTACAGAAAATACAGAAATTATTCTAATATTTAGTGTAAAGACCTTTAGCTTCAATCACACTGACATTTTCGGCTGCATGAAGAAATTAATTTATTGGTATCTTGCTGAGTGATCTTATTCCATTCTTCTTGAAGGGCATTCCATAATTGCTCTGTTGTTTTTGGATTTCTGGCTTTAGAACATTCTCCAAGAGTCTTCCACACATTCTCAATAGGATTATGATCTGGGCTTTGAGAAGGTCAATCCATAACAGTAACATTTTCTGCCTTGAAGTTTATGACTACCATAGCCTTGTGACATGGGGCATTGTCCTGCATGAATATGGAAAGTTGCTTAGTTGAATTTCTCGGCACAGGCAAGACATGATCTTTTACAAGTTGCTTATAAACTACTGCATTTACCTTTCCTTGTAATTGTACCAAAGGGCCCACACCATCTCATATCATCCCCCAAACCATGACACTTCCTCAACCGAATTTCACACTAACCTTAAGGCACTTAGGCAACAATTTTTCACCTACTTTTTGACGAACATACGTTTTCCCATCAGAGCCAATTAACAAAAACATATTCATCACTGAAATGCACCATTTGCCATTTTTCTTGAGACCATAACACGTTCGTTTGCAAAAGCAAGACAACACTTTATTCTTGGAGGATATCAATGGCTTCACTACAGGTGCTCTAGCTAAAAGTTGTTGTTCAACAACGAGACACAGACTTCCTAGATAAAGGTTTTCTCAGTTGAATGCTCATTTCCCGAGAAACAGCAGCAGTAGTTTTAAATTGATTCTTTTTAATCAACTTTACCATAGTACGATCTTCTGTCTTGGTCGTTATTCTTGGCCTACCTGTAGACTTTCTTGCTTCAGACAAACCATAATCATTGTAGACCTTAAGAATACTGTGAACACTTTTTGACAATCTCTGCAATAGTCCCAATACTTAAATTATCCTTCATTCGAAGCCTAATAATTTCTGTATTTTATGTAATATTTGAGTATTTTGTTCATTTTTTCAATCGTTTTGATCATTTTGGCCGCCCTGAGTTGTGCTGTAAATCACTAAATCATTCAATACATTTTTTATTATCATCTCAAATAATACCAAAATTTCACAGAATAACAATATCGTATTTATTGTCTGTGAAAATTATAGAAAAAAATTAGATAAAAAGTTATACCTACTTTTTCTGACAAAACTATGCCGTTCTGAACATTATGGCCGCCACTGTTATGTACTAACAGAAGTACCCAGTTCATGATCAGACTAAAAGGACTAATACCCTTGGAAAAGATATGTGTGTGTGTATATATATATATGTGTGTGAAGAAAAATTGATAACAAAGTAATCCAATTAGTAGTGACATAACTGAATATTTAAAGAATTTCCGTTTGAATTTATCAGAGATCAGATTTGGATGTTTCCTGCTTTATCTATGCCTATGTTGACATTGCTTTCAATATAAGACAAAACAAACCAAAGGTTCCAGGGACAACATTTCAATATTATCTAAAAGTTTAATTACAATATTGCCAGTAATATGGGTAGCATGTCTCATCTCTGCTCAGTATATCAAGCAAAGAAGTGGGAACGCCTCCACCCCCATGAAAAATGTTGCTGAAATGCAAAAAAACAGGCAGGGTTAAAATTTCACCTTTAAATGAATGTCTGGAGTCTGAAGTTACTCTTTTGCAGAGGAACTCTTCAAAATCATCACTTCTATCAAAACAATTATGACCTAATTTGGTGGTGACCACTCCATTTTCAAGATGCAAGAGTGAGTCTGCCCTCAAGATACCAACCTTATGGTAAGGCCTGATAAGAATGCCATATTTTTATGAATATATTTCATATTTGCTCACGAGCAAGAACATCCTTCTCTCATAATCAGCTGAGAGCAAGAGCTCTATCAACAAACAAAACAAAATGCTGTTCATTCTTGCCATAAATGGAAAGACAGCTATTGATCTTTATCCAGAAGCATTAATTGGCATAAAACCTTTTTTGGCATTTTATCAGAATCATGTTTGGTATGTTATCCTTTTTTTTTTTTTATAGTTGGAATTTACTCAATAATGTTCAAGTCTTGATTACTGCCACCCCACAATAAAGCTGGGTAGCCTTATCTCTGTGCATGTAGTACTTCTTTTCCTACTGGTATATATATTTTAATTGGAGAAATTAGATAGACCTAAATTTGAATAGTATAGACAGAGTCAACGGCACTTGGCGACTACTAGTTTATCACCTATGCGATCATTAGATCAAGATTCCATATAGTGAGTTCTCTTTGTATATTACTTTGTGGGGTGTTCTGAGAAAAGCAGTCTAGTTTATACTGGTTTTTGTTTACATCTACAAAGATATATTGGGTCCCACTCTCCATCACCGTGCATGGTTATTTATGTTGCTCTCTCTCTCTCTATATATATATATATATATATATATATATATATACACACACATACATACATATATGCGTGCGTACGTGCGTGTGTGTGTATGCATGGTTAATAAAAAAATGCCACATCATAGCAAGATTTAGAGCAATACATTTAAAATTCTCTCATAATTATGAAATGCTAATTTGAATCCTTTATTATTTTTAAATAGAGGCATCAATATAATTATGGACTATTGTTATAAAATCAGAAAAAAAAAAAAAAAAAAAAAACTTCTGCAATTTGATAGAACATTTCTTACCAAATTTTTTTTTCATCTTTAAATAAACTGAAAAATATTTAAAAAAATGAATGCTTGATCTAGTGACATTACTGCTGTCTTCTAGTTAGTAATCATAAACCAATAATAGTTTGGTTTATGACATATCAACCAATGTTGGTTACTTGATGTCAAATCCTGTTTTTACATGTATATAGAATATACAATTTGTAAACACATTTTGTTGATAACATTTTAAAAATAAGTTTGAATTTTTTTGCACAGTTAAATGGTTTCAAGTTTTGTTATGTAACAGTAGTAATTTAACATCAATCATCTGTTTGCACACATCTAAATGGATATACATATATGATTTGTAAGTGAATAATTTGTTTGCACACTAGTATTGCTAATTTTTCTACAAAGTTAAATGGTTTAAATTATTGCTATCTCACTCTAATAATTCTATTCAATATTAATCATGTGAAGTGGTTACAAGTATTGCTATGTATCACTAACAATTCAGTTAAATATAAGTCATTTGGTTACACACAGTTAAATTATCTATTTCTCAGTTCTATTTCTAACAATTCAATTTAGCATAAATCGTTTGCAATTTAAATGTCAAACAGTTCTATTTGACCGAGATAGGACCCATTCAGGCGCCTCCACTTTGGATCAGAATGGACAAGGAAACAATGGCAATGAAGGGGTACTCCACATTCTCCAAATCTCTAGAACTGGAGCCTCACCATCAGATTGTTTAGTGTCATAAACAGGACACTCATTGCAGAAGTCTTAATCCTCTGCAGAGATGCAGTTGGTGTATTCTACCGCCCCAGCTGACTGGGCTGTATAAACCAATAAGTAACTTTTAGGACACCAAAGAAGTACAGTTTTGCTGGTCAGTGCTTTCTGTGGAGGCATTCCACATCAACTCAACTAGCATCTCAGATTTTGATAAAATTTCCCAATGTAATACTCACTGGAGAGAAACAGAAAACCTAAAAATGCAAATTCTATTTGAGCCATAGTTTACAAGTTATGGCCTCTTGTGTAAAACATTAATTTTATTGTGTTTTAAAAGAAATAATTCCTGATTGATTAAAATCTAGAACCACTCGAGTCAAAATCTTAATTTTAAGCATTCTTTGACAGTATGAAAAGCAGTGTAAGTTGGTTGAATTCTTAATTCAAATTCATCAGAATTTGTATTTCATTTATTATCTTTCTCCTCATGAAAATTAAAAGACCCTCACATTCATATCTAACTTGGAGAACCTTTTAGAGAAACTGATATATCTCAGAGAATCATTTTGTTTAAAAATTCCAACTGGGTATAGCATTGAAATCCATGTAACAAAAAATTAGGCTAAGAAGCCTTTGATGATCAATAAAAGAATGGAAAAAACAAAAAAAAAAAACAACCTAATTTTTATTAAAGAGACAACTGAGAAAGGTGTGCAGGGAGAGACTTCACAAAATTTGATAACATCAAAAAGACCACAACTGCATCATTGCATCCTGCATACAAATACTCTCGTGAAGAAGTTTGGAAAACTATAAAGTAGAAAGAGACTTTTGCAGTCTAACAATTGGAAGATTCTTTTCTATAGGAAAAAAGGGATTTTGTATATAAAATGCTAATCAAATAAACTTTATCAGTCTGAAAAGTAAGCATTAAACTAGACCCATGAAAAATCATTCAGAGTAAGTTTTGACGGTTTATCCATAAAGTTTAACAGATTGGTTAATTGATTTTAACAGCATGTCAACCTGTCTAGGATTATTTTAAGCTTAAGTGTTAGGGAATCATGTTCAATATGTTTGCATTTTTTTTGTGGAGTTGTTTCATAAGAGTTTTCTTTTCTTCACACATTCCAATCAAATACAAATAATTTTCAAACAGATTTGAGTCATAGATGCAACAATAATAGATACTACCACTCCAAGTCAGAGTGGGTCTGGAAGTATTGGCCATGAAAGGGTACTTCACATTCCCAAGATCTCCAGAACTGGAGTCTCACCATCAGGTGCAATTTTTGGAGGGGTCTTATCTCTATGCTGGTGATACAAGCCCCACTGACAGGATGTAAAGTTTAACAAAATCAAAATTGTTAATATTACATAAAACATTTTGGTTTTGACAAAAATTCTATTTTATTAACAATTTGTCAAACCATTTCTTGGTTGTTGCCCAGTCAGCTGTGGCTGTAGAATACACTGATTGCAATTCTCCTGAAATGAGTGTCCTGGACATGACACTAAACAACCTAATGGTGAGGTTCCAGTAATGCTGGAGCTTTGGGGAATGCAAAGTACCCCTATATTGCCATCGCTCCCAGGACCTATTTATGGGTTAAATAGAACTAAACTGTATGCTTGTGCTAAACAGAATTGTTTGAGATGAAACTTTCTCGACATTTCAACTGTGCACTTATGCTAAACAGAACTGTTTATATGTATAAAAATGGATTTGACATTAAATAACCTCCAATAGTTGATATGCTATAAAACCAAACCAAATCATTTCTTGGTTGGTTTTACAGAATGTTAATCCTTATTGGATAACTTTTTTTTCTCTTTCTTTAAAAAAAAAAAAAAAATATGGTAATTATCCTGATTTAATAATTATCATTTGAAAATAATTATAGTTTCAAGTAAATAAATGTTAATAGAAATAAGCTGCACATGGGAAATTACTTGAGACTATTTAACTATTTAATATATGCTAATAATTAAGTGGGTTAGCTGAAAGGTTGGTTGGTTGGTTTAGGTTTTTATGTCATATCAACCCTTATAGGTTAGTTAATGTTAAATCTTGTTTATACAGATATGTATGATTTGTAAACATTTGTAAATGAGCTTGAAGTTTTTTTTGCCGTTAAATGGTTTCAAGTATTTCTAATACTAATAATTCTGTTTACTTTTAATCATTTGTTTGCACACAGTTAAATGGTTTCAAGTATTGCCATTTAACACTAATTATTCTATTCAACACTATTCATTCATTCACACACAGTCAAATGTTTCCAAGTATTGGTATGTAATACCAATAATTAAATTTAAGTACATCATCAGTTTCAAGTATTGCTATTTAACACAAATTATTCTTTAAAACATTACTTATTCATTTACACAGTTTAATGGTTCCAAATATTGCTATGTATCATTAACAATTCAATTTGACCCATAGAGAGGACCCTACCAGGTGCTACCACTCCAGGTCAGAATTGGACCTGGAAGCAATGGCAATGAAGGGGTACAGTACATTCCCTAAAGCTCCAGTATCAGATTGTTTAGCGTCATATCTGTGACACTCGTTGAGAGGTTCTTACTCCTCTGCAGAGATGCAATTGGTGTATTCTACAACCCCAGCCAATTAGGTTATGGCTGAAAGGTTCAAAAGCTGACCAAAACACTCACAGAATTTTCCTTTCATTTCTTCAAGTGTTGCAGTGCTTGGATTCCATCAATTAAAAAGTCAATAGCAGATATGACGTCATCACATGAACTTTTCAGCCCACTATCTTTGATTAACTATTCCAATATTATCCATATCTAATACAAGGAATTTGTACATAATATAGTTTCAAGTATTTCTATCTAATACAAATAGTTTGCAAACAATTAAATGTAATTCACAGTAGTTTTAGGCAGATAAACACTTTATGATCAAGTCACATTGATAGCACAGATTTCCCGACTCTCTTTTGCTCCCAGCCGGTGTTCCAAACTACATCCAGTATCCGCACATAGCTGATGTAAGTTCTTGCTGGGTGGCCAACAATGGCACATCCATGTGAGTTTGTCCTTGCTTATTCAGCATTATGCTACATGTCTCGTTCATCTTATTTGAATGATTTTTGAGATTAAGGAAAGCTGCCGTGCAGCTGCCCGGGGGGGGGGGCTTTCAGGATTTTTTCAAAACAGCATGTAGAATTCTTGTGTAGTTCCCATCTAGCTTTATCACCATGTGTTTTAATGTCCATGGTGTAAATGCACAGTAGTATTGATACAATCACAGCTTATAACAGTCCACACCTTCACTTCTTAGATATAATATCAAGATTATATATATTACACAAAAATAAAAAAAAAAATGTATTAGTGTCATTCAAAATCCCTTTAAAAATGATCTCAAACAGATATATTTGACTAATAGATGGGAACCTAACAGGTATTACTACTGAGACAGAGTAGACCAGGGAGTTATATCAATGAAGGAGTATTTTCAGACTCCTCAGATCTGACAATCAGATGCAATTCTATGTCAAACTCAAGATACCAAAAAAATTCTGCTCTCACAACAAATAGATGATTTGATGAATCAACTGCAAAATGATTGAATTTCAAAATTATTATTTGATTGATATTGGATTAGATTCTTACGTAGACATTTTTTTTTTTTTAAGTAATGCAAAATGAAAAGATGTGTTATATACATTCTTTCAATAATCAAGCTTAAAAAAGTTTTTCTAAGTTTCTCAGGGATATATATATATATATATATAGATTTAAAAAAAAAAAGGAAAGAAAAAGAAAAATTGCTCAGATTACAGACTTATGAATTAATTTTGCATTTTAGTGATAAAATTAAAAATTTTCAAGCCTCAAAACATGATAAAAAGGCATTTATAAAATAAAATAAAATTATGATATCAGTTTTTAATGATGATTATACTTAAGAATCAAGAGTTATGTTCAGTTTATTTTCTAGTTTTATGGTAGGCGAAAAAAAGTCAACTTTGATTACAAAACCATGACCTATGTCAATTTTTGAGCTTAACAATTAGCGCTTCAAAATTCAACTCTATATACGAGTACATATCAAAGAATATAAGAATACTTGAAAATGAAAACATCAACCAAAGCTTTGTAAGAAAAATGACAAAGATGAAAAACTAACTAGAGGCATATGTGAAAGGGATATATTTGAAAATTCAATAATGACTTGTTTAGGTATTCTCAGATTTGTAGTTGATAACTTTACCTCATTCAATAGTATGGATGTCGGAGTGGAGATATATAAGTTGATAATTATCCAAAATAGGAAATGTACACGAGACTGATTGCATTTCACATAGCACTAATACCCTTGGGAACGGTATGAATCCAATTATTCTCCCTCCAGCTATGGGTAAATAGTAGGGCAGACTAAGTTCTTCAGCTTTGGTGAGGCAACTAGTTTAGGAGAAGGAAAACTGAATTCAAACCTGTTAAACTCTGCTTAAAAATTGACCTTGTGTCATATCCTGCCCAAGCGGAGGGGTTGGGTAAATAAGATGAACAATCAAACGGCATCCTAGTTATACTATCAAGTTATGAACGCTCAAGGGGAGATAATCTAGTTATTGTGCAATAGGACAATGCTAATTCATATATTCTGGTTACCCTCTGGGAGAAACAAAAACCCAAAAAACTTACAATGTTAACTCAAAAAAGTGTTTAAGAAATCCTGTCATTTATTGCCATCACTAAAGCACGAGACATAGCTCAGTTTAATTTGTATTGCTGAAATGTACTTTATATCTTAAAGGCGGCTTTTTCGTTTTAAAATATCAAAAATAAAATCAAAAATATATTTTCCTTTCAATAAGAATTTTCATCAATTATACCTGAATATTATCCAATTCTTTTTCATGATATATAATCTATCTATCTATAAAACTTTGAGAAGAGTCATTAAGATTTCAAATTTCTTTACTTAAAACAACGAAATCTGTGTTTTTGATATTGTCAAAAAAACATTCCATATTTTCTTTTCAAATAGACAGTACATCTATAGAAGGCTTTGCAATTGCACAATTAGAATGTTGTGTTGACTATATCAAAAGCACAGAGATGCACTTGTATGAAGAGAAAAATTACAAAGTTTATACCAAATTTTTATAATAGCCAATCTTACAAACACTGGTAAAATTTATCTATCACTAAAATTATGTGTGTGTAACTGTAATTCAGCAAAAACAGCATATAACAGGATTTTTTTTTTTATAAGAGCAATTTAATAAAAGCTTGTAAAATCTATCTATACATTACTGAAATTGTAATCTCATCCACACACTTGATGAAACAATATAGACATCCTTTGTTAACGTATTTTTGTATTTATCCTTTTGAGTCACCACAATTTTATGGTAAGCGGCAACTTGAAAGGATAAATACAAAAATGAGTAGACAAAGGATGTTTATACGGTTTAATCTAATAAGTATTAACAAATAAATGCTGCTAAAATACACACGATATATCTAGCAAGTCATGCTGGGTGGCATGGATTTCCTTGACACTCATCATCCATTCCTATTGTCTATGACTCTTAGTATGTCTTCTAAATTGCATCTGATGTTTGTGCAGAGTTGATGTAAGTTGTTGCTGGTTGGCCAACAATGGCGTGTTCATAAGAAACCATTGCTTATGAGTTCATCCGTACTTCTCCAGCAGTGATCAGTATGTCTTGTTAGTCTTGAATGGTTAGTTGGATTGGAAGCACAGCATCAGTTTTGTAAGGTGCTGCTTCCAGGATTTGTTCAAAACAACTCATAGCATTCTTGTATAGTTCTACTTTAGCTTTGTCTCCAAATGTTTTGTTAGATTTTAGGTGGTGCAATCATACAGTAGTAGTGACATGGCCACAGTTTGAAAGAAATCTTGTTTTATTTTATTAGCAAAATCAAATTTCCATATGATTGACAGCCAGTCAAAACCAATCCAAGCCTTTTCTATTGACATTATTTTCTTTTAGATGAGAATATAGCTACTGAGATATGTGAAAGTGGTCCACTAATTTCAGAGGCTTGCCAATTTAAGTGGAAATGGCTGTATTTTGTTTAAAACACATGAACTGTTTTATCTGTGTTCACATAGAGGCCAATACCACGTTGCCTGCTCCAGGCTATGCAACAGGGATTTGACTTGGGCTTGTATACTTCTGAGAAAAACTACATAGTCTGCATATGTCAGTCTCTATGAGAACTTGGAAAAAAATGTGAAACCATTTTCTTCTATTAGATCTATTAAAATTTATAGTACATAAAAATATATGGTGCTAACAT
Organism: Sepioteuthis lessoniana; assembly: GCA_963585895.1. Classification (NCBI taxonomy): domain Eukaryota; kingdom Metazoa; phylum Mollusca; class Cephalopoda; order Myopsida; family Loliginidae; genus Sepioteuthis; species Sepioteuthis lessoniana. The sequence continues at coordinate 11,141 of CAUZXS010000421.1, forward strand.
GGCATTCTATATTAGAGGCCAAATCATAATGAAAAGAAGAGAGAGAACTGGAGGCTAAATTTAGTTAGCATTTGAGCTAGCTAGTTCTGTGTTGTTCAGTGGTATTTTTTCTTACGTTTAGAATATCATTTACCTTATTTAATTGAAGTATAAGATAGATTTATTTTATTTTGAGTCGTTATATTTTTTATGTAGATAGTAAAAAATATTTGGGTTGGTAATTCAACTATGCAAAAATGATATGTAAGAATCTTGGTCTTCTTGTTACTTTGAATTTTTAGCTTCTAATTCAAGATTTTTAAGTTAAAGTTCATTAGATATATTTACTTTTAAGTTTAACATTTTTCACTTAAAATTTGTTTTTTTTCTGAAAAAATTTATTCATGTAAAATTAAAATAAAATCCCATTATTGGTCAATGGTCAAAATTATTTCAGTATTTTTTGTTATTGTTATTCATGAGAATTATACACTGATAAAATTTAATTCTTTTACGAGTAAATCGTGTTTTTATTTTAAACTATTTTAGATTTGTTTAAATCTATCATTAAACATAAAATTAGAAACAAATAACATTTTTGTATTACCAAATGAATGAATGAAAAAAAAAAAAAAAAAAAAAAAAATGTTTTTACATAAATCTGACATAATTAAATTTTAAATACCTAATTCAATATTTATTTTTGATATTGTAAAAGTGCTATGAAAATTAATCATTTTTCCAGGGTTTTCTAAAGTTGTTTAAAAGTTATGTTAATAGTCAGAGACTCAACATTTTTGTTAAAAGTTTCAGTTTATTATTCAATATTTTTCTGTTAAAAGTTTATTCTTTTTTTGGTGGTGGGGTGGAATAGCTGTGCTTCAAAAATGAATATTTTTTATGTCCTGAATATTTGTTTCTGAAGTTAAAAGTACAATTCTTTTTTACTATATTTTCTTTTTGTTACTGAGTGAACTATAATGATTTTCTAAAAAAAAAATTCATATTAATAAATAAGATGAGGTCTAGTTTTAAACAGATGTCTTTTCTAAGATGTTTTTGTATGCTTGTTTTTTTTTATATTTTAAAACTTATCAAAAATAAATTACCTTTATTATTTCACAAAGTTACTTTAATATTTTTCTCTAATATTGCTGTTATTCATAGAATCAATTTTTTTTTTATTACTAGTGTTTTTCTTTAAGGTAAAATAAACAAATATTAATGTTATTTTTAAAAAATTTTCCATTAAAAGCATAAAAGATCCAATTTTCATATTAACAAACTTTTGCTCTTTTTTCCTGTTAAAATTAAAAAACAAAAAAAAAAAACCCAAAACATTCAAAGTTAATTTTAGTTTTATTTGAAGGAGAGTAACATAATAATCAGGATTAAAAACAAAATAACATCATAACATAACATTAACATATTTTAAAGATTTAAATTCATCAGAAGTTGACAAATTTACCCCAAGAGAGGTTATGTAAATAATGAAAGTTTTTGAATAAAATTAATAAACTAGAAATATTAATAGACCAACTTATGTAAAAATATTACATGTTGATAATTATATCACTTAGTATGGTATTTAAATCCAAGTAGTAGGTCAAAATTAATGACAAGTCTCTTGTCATTAATTAATTCCTGCATCACTTTAACTATTAAGGTGCACTTTAGGTTTGCACTAAAAGTTATTAATATAGAATGCCAACTTAAAAAAAAAAAAAAAAAAAAAAAAAAAAGTATACAAAATCATATCAGCTTTAGTTTGTAATAAATTTTGAAAAGGAAAATAAGCATGTTAACATGGCTTTTTTTTTCTTTTTTTTAAAATGTACAATTAAGAAAATTTCATGAATTATTTTATTAAAATACTGAAATAATATTAATATTTAATTTTTGATTGCCTTTTTGATTGCCTTTTAATTTTTGATTGCCTTTTAAATATCTAATGTCTTAATATCTACAAATCTTTCATTACCCCTAAAACACTGATATTTTTTCATAAATTTCTTCCAACTTTTCAGAGAATAAACAAATGATCTACTCACATTGTAAAAGTTTCATGTACGGTAACATTACAAGCACTTAGTAACCCCCCCCCCAAAAAAAAAAAACTTAATTTAAAAGTTAAGAGAAATAAATTTGAATTAAAAATGAATGTTTGAAAAGAAATACCTAAACTTCTTTTAAATCTATGCTTTTCTTTAAAAGCAACAGCTCATATACAAGAATCTTTTAGAATATGACACTAGTGATATGTAAACTGAAAGTTATAGCAAAGCATACTAATAATAGAATTTTTCAACCCAAATATTAGAGAGAGGATTACTTAAGAAATGATTGTTATTGAAGGTTATGATGAGTAAAAATATTCTTTATTTAATAACAGATTTAGATTTAGCCTATGATTGGAGCAAAGTACATCAAAATCTAATGTGAATTTAAAAAAAAAAAAAAAAAAAAAAAAAAAAAAAAAATTGTCTCAAAAATAGCCAAAGCCTTCACTCATTGGTATTCCCTTTATGAGGCATCTCGGGCACCAGGTAAAACCTGCCACCTTTAAATTTAGGGAGTTGTTGCTTGGAGGAGCACCACCCTGGAAGAAAGCCAGCCAACAGCTAATCTTTTGTTGACAAGTGCTAGAAATTTAAATAATTAACTCAACGATTAAAAGATTTTTGCAAACCTTCAACAAATAAATAAATAAATAAATAGAACGGAAAACCGCTAAAATTTCTTTTTAACTTCTTGGTATGGGGCATGGTTAAAAGTTGGGATTAAGAGTATAATTAATTTGGCTTAAAAAGTTACCCCAAAATTGAAGCAGTAAAAGAAGCTTAATCTATCATTTCAGATATTACCTAGTTTCCAGTAATGTTCTGGAAGTGTTGCGCTTTTGCTTGCAAAACAAATTACAAAAGCTAGCAAGACAAAACTGAGTGTGAAATAAATAAAATATCAGTTCATTTTCTAAAAGCAAAGAGAGTGATGGAGAAAATTAGTTCCAAATACCAGTTGTCTGAATTTCTGGGAAGAAGCTTGATGATTTTTATCATTCAGTGTTTTTGGATTATTGTCTTCATCTTTATTGCTATATTCACATTTCGGCTGATATTTCCTCTGGCCTTCTTCAGGTGTTTCTTGTTGAACTCAAGAGCCTACATGGAACTTTGAACCACATCCTTTATTTAATCAATGGGGGTCACTTGCTCAGATTCCATTAACCATAACCAGGTAGAAGGGTTAAGCATTCCTGTACTGTTACTTGCCTGCAGTCAAGATTGAACCTGCAACCTCCAGATAATTGCCTCGTAGGGAACTAAAATCTATAACTGTTATGCTATGTGTCCTGCTGGACAGTTCAACAACTACCCAGAATACGTAAAATCAGCTCCAAGAAACCTGGATAGGAGGATAGATAAAAGATGATACCCAAAAACTCACAACAGCATGTCTGCCTTATGTCAAAAGCCGAGCCGAAAGGATTCAAAAGATATGTAGTCCATATGACAGCAGGGCAATATTCACAAGTGGCTCAACTCTTTGAAGGGATCTCTTCCATGTCAAGCCACCAAGAGAATTCAACATGACCAAGAACTGTGTGTACTCCATCCCTTGTAGTTGTGGTAAAATATACAAAGGTGAGACATGCCACTTGCTAAAATCAAGGCTAGAAGAACATCAAAAAGCAGTAGTACAAGGTGAAATTGAAAAGTCGGACATGGCAGACCATATAGGGAACGAAAAGGGAAACCATCTGCCCTTGTGGGATGAAGTTAATTGATTGAGAATATTAGAGAATTAGACGGCTTAAAGAACCAGTACATATGTTGGGTTACAGTGACCTGTTAAGTAGACCAAGTGTAGAAATGAATACACTAAAAAAAAAAAAAAAAAAAAAAAAAAAAAAAAAAAAAAAAAAAAAAAAAAAATCATACATAATAGTATAATCCTAGTGATGTAAGAACATTAAGTCCCAAAATTTCACTTTGAACTGTCTGGCATGACACATAGCGTAACAGTTATAGGCATTGGTTCCCTAAGCTTCTAAAGAGACGAGGTTGTAGGTTCAATCCTGACAGCAGGCAAGTAACAATACAAGAATACTTAACACTTGTACCCAGTTATGGTTAACAGAATCAGAGCAAGCCACCTCCATTGATTAAATAAAGGATACAGTTCAAAGTTCCGTGTAGGCTCTTGAGTTTGACAAGAAACACGCGAAGGCGGCTGGAGGACATATCAGTCAAAATCTTGTGAATATAACAATAAAGATGAAGACAATAGTCCAAAAACCCTGAATGATAAAAAGTCCAAATACCAATCTAAATATTACAAACAATATAGTTATTTGTTAACTACATTAGCCTTCAAATTTTGACACCATAGATGTTCATGAAAAAACAAACAAAAACACCCCCACAGGTGTGCCAAAGAGTCAAATACCAATACCCTCTGCTGTTCAAAGGGATATACCCCCCCCCAGTACGGCTCGAAATCAAACTGATGATGAAATGAATGCTTTTTTTTTTTTTTTTTTTAAAAAAGAATTGGATACGATTAATTATACGATTTGAAAGAAAGTCTAATCAACAACAAAAAGATTTTTTTCAGTTGTAGCATTTTTTGGATGAAAATATCTAAACTATTCAGTCATTGAAAGTTATCAAAAAGGTATACATCTCTTTATGTTGAGAATTTTTAAAATTTTGTGATTTCAAACCTTTCATTATAGTGTTAAATTAGCAGTCTGTCCAAAAACTAAATAAATACAATCGATACTTGGTCAACATTGGAAGAAATTATCCAATATCAAAATTCTACAGCTTCTGATCACAAGGAGGATATCTTGTGTCAGCAATTTTCAGTAATGGCCCCCAAAATGGCAAAAATGAAACATAGCCGAGACACATAATACTCTAAAGTATGTATTATTGTAACGTCACAGCCATTGCATAATAGATTAAGACAAGACATTCAATTACCATCATTAAAAAGGATGACATCAAAAGCTTCAAAACTTATCTTTTTGTTAATACCAGTCAAAAAAAAGAGTGCATAATTCTCCATGATGAGATTATATATATATATATATAAAATATAGATATTATACAGGGTGGAACAATACAATTGTCGCCCTAGAAAAGACGAAATGATTCCATTTCCGTTTAATGAAAACCGGTTTTCCTTTTTTGTTGCAGACCATCTACTAGTTGGCCAGTTGTGTACAAATCCCAAGAGCAATAGGAGCCTTCTATCATGTCTGAAAGTGACACAATGTTCAATGAGCGAGATCGGAGATGCACCGCTGTACAACTCATGTTCTCTACCGATCCAAGTTATGACAACAGGCCCATTGCCAGCACCCTCAAAATGCAAATCTGGAAGGTTCAACACGGTGTGGTTTCAAGTAAGCACCACATCATGCCACCTCACATCTTCGAAGTCGGCTTGAAAGTCAACACCAAAGTGTACCTGGATGCGCTGAAAAGTGTGGCGATCCCCTGGTACAATCAGGTGGCTGGTGGCAGACCTTGGGGGTGGCAGCAGGACTCGGCGCCGGCCCACAAGTCCAAAGAGACCCAGGCTTGGCTTCAGAAGGAGTGCTACAACTTTGTACCCTTCTCTCATGGGTCTCCCTCCTCCCCCGACCTGAACCCGCTGGACTACTTCGTTTGGTCATACGTCGAGAACATCACCAACATGACCTCCCACAACACCAAAGCCAGCCTGATTGCTGCCACCCGCCAAGCTCCTGCCGGCGCTTATGGAAAAGGCATGCTCCCAGTTCCGGATCGAGGCTGAAGGCGGCTACATTCAATAGATGTCAGCTCTACTACATAATCAAGTTGCCTGAATTGATTTTTTTCAATAAAAGTTTTAAAATAAAGCTGAAGTGTTGTTTTCTTTAGGACGACAATTTTTATCATTTCACCCTGTAGATGATGGCAACAGAGTAAAATTAAGAGAGAGAGAAAAAAAAAAAAAAAAAAAAAAAAAAAAAAAAACACCTTTGGTTAACTGAAGATAAATATTTGCTTTTTGATTATGTTCATCTGTTGAAAAATATTTGCAATTTGTGGCTCAAAGAAAAGACAGAACTAATGTTTGGTGCTCATGGAATAAAACAAGTTGCAAAATTGAAACATTTATATTATTTTCAATCTAAAAGACTAGTTAAACTTTAAATTTCCATAGCTCAAAATCCCATAAAAAGACAATGGATTTCTACTTGCCTCAGAGTGGTTAATATATATATATATATATATATATATATATATATATATATATATATATATATATATATATATATATATATATATAAAAAAAAAAAAAACGCATAACACACAGTGCACTTTTCACTCAGTCTGGAATAAATGCAAATAAGAGAGATCTTCATAAACAAAGTTTTGACATGGTGGAAAATTAAAATGCTAAGACCCTTTAAACTGATAAACTACACAATGACCCTCTACAAACTGAAATCAGATCTCTGAATGACAGCTAACTTAATTTTACCATTGAGTTTGGTCAAATGGCTCTTAATGTGGTTGGTAGTCAAGGTAATTGTATAAAACAATTATCCAAACACACTGCTACCGTTATACACCATACTTGCAATGGAATTGCTAGTTTATGTCAACACCTTTTAGCGACAAGTCAAAAATATGTGATACTTTGATAATTTACAGTTGATCCATTAGAAAAAGAATTTAAGGATCAGATGGCACGTCCAACAGTGTACTGAAAAGTTGCATATCAAGCAGATATATTTACTTTTATATCAAAATGTAAATATTAATGCTCTTGATGTTAAACCAGGTCACCAATGTACATCTTGTGATTATAAACTTTGTGAGGAAGGTTCAGAAATATTTGACATCTTTTTGATGGAAAAAAAAAAAAAAAAAAAAAAAAGGCTCTCATGTACATAGCTGGATATATTACAAGAAATGATAACCCAGTGAATATGAAACCTATTTTTATTATGAAAAGTATACCAATTCAGTTGACCATGGAAAACTAAAAGCTTTCTTCTGATCACACATGTCAATGGTTATTTTTTGTTTTATCCTTTTCCATACAATAAAGAGGGAAAAAAAAAAAAAAGGGTTATAAATCATCAAGTAACGTTTTTATGCTTATTTTTGAGTTGCATTTTTTCAACATGGAGAGAAAACATGCTCATATTTTTGCAAACATTACATATCCAGATCAAAGAACCAGCTTTAAAAGGTTTTGAAAGCTTCCTTGAATGATTTTGTTTTATCTGTCTATATTTCCGAGATGATTCATGGTTATATACACATTTTGGCTGATGCCTTCCAGCCTTCTTCAGGTACTGTTTGTCGAACCAGATAACTGATGAAAATTTGAACTGCACTCTTTATTCAATCCCTGGGGTAAATTGAATCAAGGGTTTAGTGAAACTTGTAAATAGCGTTAATGTTTGCGTTTCAACATTATGCGGATGAATATTTTTTACCAAAAAATCTTAACTACCTCTTTGTTTCGTTCAATACTTGTAAGTGTAGAAGTAAATATTAGAAATAAATCTGATAGTACAAAGAAATTAGAAAAACAAAGTCATCCAAAAGTGATGAATTTATCATAATGGAAAGTCAATGTTAAAACGTTTCGGTTTTTATAAACCTCCATCAGGACTTTAAGATGTTGAAAAATGTTGCTAGAAAAACAATGGATATTTTATTGATAAAAACATCATTAAAACATCCATTGTTGTTCTAGTAACATTTTTCACCATCTGAAAGTGCTGATGAAAGTTTATTAAAACCCTAAACGTTTTAACATTCTTTCCATTATAATATAATCATCACTTTTGGTGGACTTTGTTTTTCTATTTTCTTCATTTATCAGTGTCCACACAAAAAAAAAAAAAAAAATATTTTCATTTATTCAAACTTTCAGCACATCCTATTATCCTCAGATATGGGTCAAAATGTTAGTCTAAGTATTTTCAAAAATAGTTAATTTTCTTCCAAAATTTCTGAAAAATCTAATATTTTTTAACAGGTCTCTAGTTCTACCTATCAGTTGTGTTATTAACAGGCTAGGAGTATAGTATGCCATGGGTGCTAATGTATCTCTTTGCAAGACTCCAGTGACAATATCAAAGAAGTCAATGTCACTCACAATTGGGTGAGCAAATCATTGCTTTTGTATTTTTGTAAAGCATCTTTATAGTGGTTAAAGTTTTTTGGGAAGATCAACTGCCAATTGTACTTGCTCCATTTGTGTATGGAATCAAATGCTTTGGTGAAATCTATCAACTGTTGCCATGAAATTTTTTATGTATACTCCTTTGCGGATTTGAGGGATAATCAGAATTCATGAAGTTATGAATCAATTTCTCCAAAAGCTATTCTGATTCTAAAGAATTTTCTTGACTTCAGGCAAGATACGATTAAAAAGCAGGGCATTATGAACTTAGCTGAAGCAGTAAGAGTTATGTTTCTGTAATTTTTAGTGTTTCCAAGGTCATCTTTATTGGAAAAAAGGAGAGGATGCAGCCTTTTGTCCATTTCTCTGTTGTGTTTTGTTTATACACAGCGTTGCATAATCAAAGTAGGAGGTTGTCAAATTTCTTTGTCTTCCATACTTCAAGAGGTATTTTGTCAAGGCCTGTAGCTTTTGTTTTTAATTCCTTTTCAGAACTGCATCAAGTTACTCCTACATAAACTGTCCAAGTCTGATGTTTAGTTTGGCTATTAATAATTTCTTTAGTAGGTATGATTTTAGGAGGATCACCAAGGTGATTCTTGAAATGATTTTTTAAACTTCTGAAGTCTTTCTTCCTGGTGGCTGGCAGCTTTTAGTTTTGCTCGAGGTGCTCTTCCTTCTGCTCACTTCATTTACTGTCTATAGTCATTGTGATTGTCTATCTTCTTCAGAGTCTGATTTTAATTGATTTGGCTTTGAATGTATTCTAGTTGTTCTATTTGGTATGTTTTAGTTTCTTTAGACTTTCTAAAGTTTTTGGAATTGGTCTTTCTTGAGTTTCTTTTATAAACTAATGATAGTTTTTTCATGTTATCTTGTTTTGACCAGCTCATTAGCCTAGTAAGTAAAGTGTTCGCGAAAATTCCGGGAGACCTGAGTTCAATCCCAGGTTGCGTCATACCAAAGACTTTAAAAATGGTACTTGATACCTCCTTGCTTAACACTCAACAATATAAGGTACATATCAAGAGTAAAGTGGAGCAATCCTGGGAAAGGAGTAGCACCCTCCCCTACACCTTGGTGTAGTAGCTATTGAAAAGGGAGCCTTCAGGTCGCCCTCAACTACAGTTGCCAACTTTACAACTTATCTTGTTTTTCCCTAATTGCTATTGACTCCCAGAGAATTATTGGTTTGGTTGGTATGCACTCAGCTGCTGCTGAAATAGCACTTCATAGCAGAATTCTATTAGAGCAATATACTCAAGATGCTTTAACTTTGAGAATAAAATAATTTCTTGTCCCATCTGCAACTGAATAATGATTTTGTGGGGTTTGCATTTGTGCCGAACCTCTTGGCTGACTGGAAATAACATTCCTTCCTCAATAGAAGCATTAATATAATCATGGATCACTGTTACAATGGGAACCCTATTGATTCACAGGTCACCTAATAAGGAGAAAGAGGGAGGTTTTTTTTAATACTTACATACTGGATTAGCTTCACACTCTAACCAATAGAGACTTCTCTCCATTGATTGAAGGGGCGTTGTAGATGGTGCTACCAGTGTAGAGTCAACACCAAGGAATTGTGCCACTGAATCAAATGTCAGCAAAGGTTTACACTCAACAGTTACACCACCCATTCGCCAGAGACCAGCTACAGTGCGCTCCAAACCAAGAATGTTGTTCACTTCAAAGACTAAAATGAGAAAAGAAAAGATAAGATTTATACTTATAAAGATGACTTACCATAGAAATTCATTTTACAAATTATGAGGGTTAACTGAAAAGTTCATGGGCTAACCAAGACATTCACATGGAACGTGACCAAATGAGGTTAATTTTTCAACACAGCTCCCTTTTTCTGCATTTGCACACTTCTCTCATCAGTGTTGCAGTGCTTGGATCCTACAATGGAAAGTCATCAACAGAAGATATAACATCTTCACATGAACTCTCAGTCCATCCTTGTATATTAATCAGAGCAAATTTGGTTTTCAAAGTGATGTCTGTACATACTTTTGAAAAAGAAATGTCTTCTATTTATGAGATATAATCAAAATGTAAAGATTGAAGTTTTAAATTTTTAAAAATTTAAATAAAGATACATGAACAGCTGAGCAATAATAATATATAAATTATATATAAAGTGAGGTATAGACAATGATTGAGCATTTAATTTTAAATGGTATATAAATTGTCCAGGGTTAATTTATATCTAGAAGTTAGGGAATTGTGTTCATCATATATTTGCATTTTTAATGTAGCTGTTAAAGAGTTTTTTTGCATACAGTATTCTATCTAATACAAATAATTTGCATACAGTTGTATAGTTTTGAGTATTCCTAATAATTAGGTGATTTCAGGTAATTATTACTATTTAATGTCATTTGTTTGCATACAGTTTTCAATTCCAGGTAGAGTCATACCAAAGACTTAATAGTACTGGATATCTCCTTGCTTAACACTCAGCAATATAAGGTATGTATCAAGGGTAAAATGGAGCAATCCAGGGAAAGGAGTAGCGCCCTTCCCTACTTCAGTGTAGTAGCTACTGAAAAGGGAGCCTTCTGGTTGCCCTCTACTACAGTCGCCAACTTTACTTGTATGGTTTCAAGTAACTAATGATAATCCTTAGTAAATAATTATAACTTCAGGTAACAATTTTTAATAAAAATAATTTACAGTTATATGGCATTAAGTATACCTATTAAATATAATTTTTAAACAAATCTATTTGATCCATTGAAGGGACCCTAACAGGTACTACCACTCAAGGTCAGAGTGAATCTGGGAGTAATGTCAATGAAAAGGCACTCCACAGATCCCCAAAATTGGAGCCTCACCATCTGATGTATTTTAGTGTCATACTCTGGATACTTTTTTTTTGGGGATTGGGGACGGGGTTCTTATCCCACTGAAAAGACTCCTATGCCTCACCTACAGGGCAGGATGTCTAGACAATCAGTGACTCAATACTTTTGATAAGTAGTTTTTGGTGAACACAGGATTGTGCAAGTGCAGCACTTTCCATACTCACCAGATGAAGCACTACACGTCTTATTTCACAAACTAAAATTTTAGGATATAGAAGACATTAAAAGAAATACAATGGTGTAGCTTCAGACCGTTTCAAAAGATACTTTGACCAAAGTAAAACTCACAGGAATGAGTGAAGAATGCTATGGGGAGACTATTTTAACAAAAATCAATGTTTCATTCATTGTTTATTTCCATCTTGGTAAATACAAATTCAGTCTTAATACTTTCTGAACATGACTCATTTCCTCAGAAATGCACAGTTAAATGGTTTCAAGTATTCCTATTCAATACAAATAATTCTATTTACAAGTAATCATTTTTTGCACACAGTGAAGTGGTTAGAAGCATTGCTATTTAACAGTAACTATTCTATTCAACATTACTCATTTGTTTCCACACAGTTAAATGGTTCCAAGTATTTTTATGTATCACTAACAATTCAATTAAACATCAGTAATTTGTTTAAACAAAGTTAAATGGTCAAACAGTTCTACTTCAAATAATTCAATTCAGCACCAGTCATTTATTTGTACTCAGTTTAACTGTCAAACAGTTCTATTTGACCCATAGATCAGACCCTATCAGGTGCTACCACTCTGGGTCAGAGTGAACCCAGGAGCAATGGCAATGAAAGGACACTCCACATTCCCCAAAGGTCCAGCATTACTGGAGCCTCACCATTAGATTGACACTCGCTGGAAGAATCTTACTCCTCTGCAGAGATGCAGTTGATATATTTTACAGTCCCAGCCGACTGGGCTATTATTAGAATTGCTTTGTTTCTAGGTTCTTATCACTTTAACTCCAACTTCTTCCAGATCTTTCTTAACTTTGACAGTGGCTTTGTAGATAACACTTAGAGCCAGTTTACATCCAAAGGGTACAAGGACTCATCTACAGGAACAGGCGGTGTGTGTGTGTGTGTGCGTGTATATAATATGGTTCTTACTGAATATTTTGCAGACCTTGTTTGATTATAGGGAAATATTACAATCAATTTGAGAAATATCTTCCATTTGTCTTGATGTTTCTATTGTATAGTGGACTGAACCAAATATTTATGTTCTTGTTGTAAAATATGGCTTCATCTGATTAAGTGATTGGTTTTAAAAGCATGTGAACCTGTCTAAATTTATTTTAGGCCTAGAAGTTAGGGAATCACATTTGTTGTACATTCATATTTACATTTTTTGTGTAGTTGTTTTTTTAAGGGCTTTTTTTGTATATGGTCCTATTGAATATGAATAATTCTTAAACCGATTTATTTCACTTATAGATAAGATACTCACAGGTTAAAGTGGACTTGGTAGTAATGCCAATTAAAGACTATTCCACACTCCTTAGAACCCCATTTTTGGGAGAGAGAGGTCTTACAACTCAGCAAGTAGATACAATCATCATATTCTAAACTCCACAAACACAGGGCAGTTTGCAGAGCTTGTTTGATCATTGAGAAATATCTTCCCTGTTTGTCTTGATGTTTCTATTGCATAATGGATTGAATCAAATAATACTTATTTCCTATTGTTTTTCATCATTCTACAACATTTAAATGTTAATATCTTTTAGAATCTGCTATTGTTTAGAACTGTTGCATATTCATTTATGTTGTAATTATGTAATCGCTTGTGGTGAGTCATTGCTTATACAACATCATCCAGTACTTTGGATCCTATATAATGTTAAATGCCATTAGTGGATCAGTTGAGGAAACAGACCTACTCAGGAACCAAGAGGTTGACTTCATCCAAAAGAGATCATGTTGAGAGTATGGTGGGATATTCAAGAAATTGCCCATTATTAACTGTTAGACAAACAAACAATCACTGCTACTCTCAACTGCAATCAACTTTGTTGTTTGAAAACAGCTTGGAACAAAAAAACATCCCTCCTTAATCAACAGAAAGAGTGTCATCCTTGATCATGAAAATGCTAGTCATCACACAGTTCAGTTGACTAAAGATCTCTTAGAGGAGCTCAGTTGGGGAAAAATTGCTTAATCCCCCATATTCTTCTGAATTTGAATTTTCAAAAAATTTTAATTGTATTTTACAAGTGTGACATTGATAAGCTTGCTGAGAGATGGAATTAGGTTCTAGGAAGCAATGGAGGTTATGCTAATGATTAAACATTTCTACAGGCATAAGTTTTTTCATTTATAATATACTCTAAAACTAGACATTACATTTGCTCCAACCTCTCCACTATGAGTGGGATGTGACACAAGGTCATTTTTTTAAAAAACAGTTTTACTACTTTGAATTCAGTTTTCCTTCTTGTAAACTGGTTGCCTAACCAATGAGAGAACCCAGTTTACACTACTATTTACTTGGAAGGAGAAGAGATGGATTTATCCCTCTCCTAAGAGCTGTAGTGCAAAGTGAAGTGTGAACAGCTTTGTCCAGGATTTGAACCCAGACTTAATTCTATTTCCTCTGACAAGGTAAGTATATAGAATTTTCTTTCCTTAATAGTTGGTAAGTTACTTTTTCAAGATTGAAGGTTTCATCTAAGAAATCTGTTTTAAGTTAGAATTTAAAATAGACATCAAAACTATCTGAAAATTTTCATATACTATCTAGTATCATTAAAAAAAAAAAAAAAAAATAGTCTTTTTGCCTTTTCTTTTAACTAAAATTGATTAAACAAATTCAAACCAGTTTACATATCTGTCCCATCATAATTTTTCATTACATCAAAGTTATCTTGTGTAACTTTTTTTTTGGTTGGCTGGGTTTTATGGCATATCAACCCTTGTAGGTTATTTAACGCCAAATCCTTTGTATACATCATGTATACGATTTGTAAACAAACAGATTTTAGTTAATATTTTAGAATGAGCCAGAGCTTATTTGTTTGCACACAGTTAAATGGTTTCAAATATTATCGTACACTGATAGTTATATTCGCACACAGTTGAATTATTTCAAGCATTGCTATCTCATACTAATTCAATTTAATACTAATCATTTGTTTACACACAGTTAAACAGTTTCAAGTATAGTAAGTAAGTAAAGTTGGCAACTGTAGTAGAGGGCAACCAGAAGGCTCCCTTTTCAATAGCTACTACACCAAGGTGTAAGGGAGGGTGCTACTCCTTTCCCAGGATTGCTCAACTTTACCCTTGATACGTACCTTATATTGCTGAGTGTTAAGCAAGGAAGTATCAAGTACCATTTTTTTTTTTAAAAGTCTTTGGTATGACGCGACCTGGGATTGAACCCCGGCCTCCCAGACCATTGGTGAACACTCTACCCAATGAGCTGGTTTCAAGTATAGTAAATGATTACAAAATTCTATTAGAGCCATAGAAGAGACCATAACAAATAATACCACTCCAGGTCTGAGGATGGAAGGAAAAAAAAAAAAAGGGCATTTAAGAGGTATTCCACATGCCCTAAAACTCCAAGAGTGGAGCCTCCACATCAGATGGTTTAATGTCATATTCAGGATACTCAATGGAGGTAGGGTGGGGGTTCTTAACCCTTTGCAGAGATGCAGTTGGCATGTTCTATAATCACCTCCCTCAGCTGAACAGGATGTAACTTTTTATTCATGAAGTCGCAGATTTTCAGCAATGCTCAATGATTTGCAAACTGATCCCATTGGTTAAAGTGTTTGCCAATGGTCTAGGAGACTGGGGTTCAATCCCAGGTTGAGTCATACCAAAGACTCAAAAAGAAAAAGTACTTGATGCCTCCTGGCTTAATACTCAGCATTATAAAGCACAGATCAAAAGTAGGTAGACCAATTCAGGAAAAGTAGCACCTTGGTGTAGTAGCTATTGAAAAGGGAGCCTTCAGGTTACTCTTGACTACAGTTGGTCAACTTATGGTTGAAGTGATGGCATTGTCTTATAGTTATACAAGAGAGGTGGTATGAAGATTACTGTCAAGAAAAATGGAATTGGTGAGGGGTTCAAGTTATATTTCAGTTTGTGTTAATGCCGCCCTCACAAAAAGCATGAATCTATCTCTTTTTACCCATAAGCTATGAGTAGTAGGGCAGACTGTGCTCTTAAACTTTGGTAGAGCAGCTTATCTAGAAGCAGAAAATTATCATGGCAGGGTAAGACTCATTGTGTATGTCTAACATAACCTGCCTTCTCCAGATTATGCAGTTGATGGAAGCTTATATGTGCACATGTGTATATTTTATAGATATGTTTATATAAAGATTAAATTTATATAGATAAACAGTTACATTTTCTAATACATAAATGTAATGAAAGATTCATTATATAGTTATATTCATAAACTAGTTATTTTTAAATAGATATATTAGTGGATTTTTTTTTTGCGGCGGCATGCGGGGGGGGGGGTTATACAAATATAACTAGACATCCCAACCCATAATCTTAAAACTCACTTCTGATTAAGAATTAAACATTCTAAGATTGGTTTATGTAAACAATTTTTAAAACTCATTTAAAGACTGGCCGATGGAAACAAAATTTTTAAAAAAATCCGTAAGTCTTGAAATGTGAACTGATCAAGTTAAACAATGTTATGTTAGGTATTACTACTATTTAATATTACCACTACTATTACCACTGTCTAAAAGTGATTAAAAAACTTGTTATTTTAATTATTTACTAAGTTTAGCTTAGATGAAGAAGTTTGTTACAATATCTGGTTCATAATAGCTGTAACATTTATAGGTAAATGTAACATAAGAGAGATTGATTAATTTTAACAGTGTGTCACCTTGTTTAGGGTTATTTTATGCTTCGAGGTTAAAGAATTGCATTCATATTTACATTTTATATGAAGTTTTTTTTTCTGCACATGGTCCTATTGAATGCAAATAGTTTTTAAACAGATTGATTTAACCCATAGACTCTAACAGGTACTACCACTTAGAGTCAAAGTGAACCTGGGAGTAATGGCAATGAAGGGGTACTCCATACTCCCCGAATTTTGAGATTTACCATCAGTGTCATATCCAGGACACCTCTTTTTTGGGGGAGTCTCATCCCTCTGCAGGAATACAGTTAACCTATTCTAAGTACCAATATGCATGTTATGAGACAGAGGTAGTAAAATTTAACGACTATATTTTGCAGTATATTGAATACACCTAAACATGGCACTTCATTATGGAATGATTAAAAGAGCCTCTCTCTCTCAAAGACCAATTATTGAATAGCAAGTTCTATCCTCACCGAGATCACTATTGTTACAGCTAAGTACCAGATCTAAACTATGATTAATTTTGAAAATATCTTATGAAGTTTAATGGGCCCATTTAATTCCCGTTTACAGAACTGGCTTCTGAAGTCATGACATCATGGAAATTTTTTTTATAGCTGAAAAATTCTGAATTCATGTTCCAAGTAAATTTTAGAATAGTGAGTTAACAACAATGCTAGTAGAATTTTAAAATTAGATTCACATATCATTAATCTTATGCAGGTTTTGTCAGACTGGCTGATTGGTTTTTATGGAATATCAACCTTTGTAGTTTATTTAATGTGAAATCCTTTGTGTGTGTGTGTGTGTGTGTGTGTGTGTGAATAGTTTGTAGGTAACATTTTTAAATGAGCCTGAGCTTATTTGTTTGCACACAGTTAAATGGTTTCAAGTATTGCTATCTAATACTAATTCAATCATTTGTTTAAACATAGACAGTTTCAAGTTTCAGATAGAATTGTTTACTATGACAGTTTCAAGTATAGTAAACAATTCTATCTGACTGATACATAAAATAGGTACTACCACTCTGGATCAGAGTGGACCAAGAGGTAATGGCAATGAAGGGGTACTCCATGTTTTACAAAGTTCCAGGACTGGTGCCTCATGATCAGATGGTTTAATATTATATCCAGCATGCTCATGATCCCATTGAATATGAATCATTTTTAAACAGATTTATGTATTGCAGCAGAAATACCCACCACATTTTAAACTGTCATATGTGTGGTACAAGTGAATTTAGACTGGTGGCTATAATAGCTTTATATAGCTAATGTCTTACCATCCCCCCTCGATACTATCAGTTAAGGTCATGGCTTGAACTGGTGCACATTATGTGTTTGCTGTTGAAACGTTTTTAAAGAATGGTGAATCTGTAATTGGTACACTAATTGTTTGTGCTTATTTCATGTCAAAGAATGGTAAGACAATTAGATTGAGCTATCATTACAATTTACTAAGTTCATTTGTACCACACAAGTGACAGTTTAAAACAAGGGAGGTACTTCTGCAACACCATGTATTGGGCCTAATAAATGAAACCCTAACAAGTATTAAAGACTTGAGAGTAATGGCAATAAAGGGGTACCCCACACTCCCTAGAACTGGAGCCTCACCATCAGATGCAATTGTGTCCTACCCAAGTCACCCTATTGGGGGGGGGTTTAACCCCTTTGTTGGGTATACTGTTAGCATATTCTAAGCTCTGCCCACAGAGTGACATTAGTTTGAGGTTACAATAGATATACAAAATAAATTCAGTACTTTTATATTTAAAATAAAACAAAAAAAAAAACTTACCAGCTAAAACTCTTCCTTCTCCAGAAACCTATAGAAAATAAAAAATAGGTAAAGTGTTTGTCGTTATGGAAATTTTTTAAAAACAATTTAAGAATAGTATTTTAGAATTATACTCCCTGTCTTACTTCACAATGGACTAAATTGGCCATTCAATGGACATTTGGATTGAACATTGTAAATTTGTCAAAAAATATTAACTATAGAATGGGTACAAGCTAATGAGCCAGAATTTCACCAGGAATCCATTTATGACCTCTAAATAGCCCTATGCTGGAAAGAATTTAATATTAAAAGACTTAACATACAAAAATTAAAAAATAAAAGCAAAAAAATTACACATAAAAATATGAGCAACTTAAAGAAAATGTTAATTATGGATACTTTTAAAATAGCTGTGACAGAGCTGAATTAAATTATTTCAGAGGGATAGCATGGAGGTCTATATTTTAGAGAAAGAGAGAAAAAAAAATTATGTCATTTGGTCTGCTACAAACCCATGAAGTGAGAGAGTGACAACCAACACACACATACATACACACACACACAAATAGTATGTTTGATGTTTTCAATTTCCAGACTAACAGAAAATGTTTTGGTGTTTTTATAAAAAGAAAAGAAAAAAAGCATTTTTGAATCTATTATAAAAGTATATTTTACTGAAATAGTCACCACAAAACTGGATTATTAAACCATTCAGTCTACCCACAAATTAGAATACTTTTGGAAATCATAGGGCTATTTGTCTTAAATTAGCATACACCTGATCTAGAAAGCTATTTTAAAGATTGTGCCACAATTTGGCATGCACAAATTTTACCATTAATTTTTGATAAAATTGTCAAAATGCTGTAACCTTTTAATATAGAAAAGAAAAAGAAAAAAAGAAAAAGGAATTTGACCAAAAATCAAAAGGTTAAAAATATGCACAAGTCCTGTAACACTAGCAATCTTCAAAATTAACCAATGTCTAAAAACAAGGCCCACTTACATTTTCTGTAGGAAAAATTTATGCAAATGTAACAACTATTGTGGGACAGATGAAGTAATCAATACTATAATAAGCAAGCGATGTTTTTTCCATTTTTCACATAAAAACAAATATTGTTAGTCAGAGTAGTCACTTTTGCAGTGAGTGAAAGAGACAAAAGAGAAAGAAAGAACAAAAAGAGCAGGAGAAAAGAAAATGGATAGAGATGTAGAAAGATTGCTTGATTTTAATGGTATGTCAACTTGTCCAGTGATATTTTATGCCTAGAGATTAGGGAATTGCATTCATTGTTCATGTTTACATTCTTGTGTTGTTGTTTAAGGGGTTTTTTTGCCCAGGGTCCTATTGAATACGAATAATTATAAAATACCAATTTGACCCACCGATGAGTACTAACATTCTGGGTCAAAGTGGACCCAAGAGTAATCCTAATGAAAGAGTACTCCACACTTTCAAAATCTCAAGAACTGGAGCCTCACCATCAGATGCAGTCTAGTGTCCTATATAGGATCCCCTTTTTTTTGTCTTACATAGACTGTATCCCCTAGAGAGAGAGTATCCTAAGCCCCACAATAAAGGCGGAAGAGGTAGAAAGAGCAAGACCGACATAGGTGAAAAGAAAATAACATGAAAAAAATAAATACAAAGAGGGATTAGCAAGGTATTACATAAAATAAAAATAAATCCTCTAACATTGATACTAAATTCATCTTTCAGATTGAATATATGATGGGTTGACTTTAGAGTCACCTCTAAAATACCAGGACCAGATATTTCTTGTAATGACCAAACAAGTCTTGAGTTATTTGTTTAATGGCATATCAACCTTCATGGGTTATTTAATGTTAAAGCCATTCTTTCAGAAGAACAGGAGTGATACTATTTAACCCATGGGTTGGGGGGAGGATAAGGGAGTTCATACCTTTCCCTAGAGTATAAGCCCAAAAGAGAATGTAATAACACAACTGGAGTTTGAATTCACTCACTTTGAGGCTACAGTCTAGCACTTTAGCCATGGGCACCCCCCCCACACACAACCATCTTGTTACTGTATTATAGTTAACTGTACATTAAACTTTTGCATAACCTTTTCAGTTGCTTCAATGGCATTATTGTAAGTTCGTGAATTAATCTATGTTGCAAATTCATCAGTGTAGCTTTCAAATCGCACAGAGTAAAGCTACGCACAGTGCACTAATTATCACAATACTACTAAGAACAACAAGTACCTTCCACGGCTTAAACTGCTTCACTCACATGACATACGCACCACAAACTAGCATATACTACCAAAATATTGCAAGACTTTTGACTCATCCTAGTAACACTAAGGTTAAATGTAAAAACTCTTTACAAAAAAAAAAAAAACAAAAAAAAAAAACAAAAACATTTCTTTCCCATAGTAGTTATTGCATTTAGTGTAAGATATTTATGGTATTATTCTACAGGTGCACCCATTCAAGTTCACCAGAAAAAGTTTCTAGTAATTCTTTCATGATTTTAACTAATTAGACTCACAAACTTAAAAAAATAAAAAAATAAAAAAACACTTTATATGGGTGGGGGAGTCACTTTCACATACAATGTAGAATGATCACCCATTTCCAGAATAGGTAAAACAAAAAAGGACTCCACCCCCACCAAAGTATAACCTTTTTTTTTAAAAATAAATTTGATCTGTCTGGTTGTCTTTTCCAATGCTAACTGTTCTAGAAATGAATGATCATTCTATATTGAATTAAAATGTGAAAGTGAAATCCCACAACAGAAAATATAAAATAATTGTTAAAAAAAAAAAAAAAAAAAAAAAAAAAAAAAAAAAAAAAAAAAAAATTGTGGCAAGTTTGAAGGTCTAAATAGATAACAAAAATTACTAGAGGATATTTTTCCCAGTGAACTTCAGCAGGTGCACAAGTAGAATTTTACCTAATTTAACATACATATCATGCAGCTTTCTAAAACCCACATATTAGAGGATTGAACCATATGCAAAAATCAACAAATAGTCCTGGATAGTATTGGATGATACTAAGTATATGCAGTATATACAAATGTAACAACTATTATGGGACAGTTCCAGAGAGCCTTCCTCCCCAGGTAGCATCTGCCCCTTCACCTAGAAGGTGCAAGGGCTTGGTTTATTACCCTGTGGCCCCCCTAAAGAGGCCCAAGCATTTTTTGTAATGGCCAAGCATAAGTCAATTTGTGTGTTCTCCAAACACACACACTAAAATATTTTTATGTCAATTCTGATTTATAGGAAATTAAAAGAAAAAATTATTGAACAGAGGTAGACACTGTCACACAAGTTTTTCTTATATACTAAAATTTTCTACATACACTTGTTTCCTAACATTTTAGCGCATGAGAAGCAAGTAGATGGTTAGTTTAAACAGACAATGCTGTCGGTGGTTCAAATGTTTATTTTAACAGCTAGAAAATGTGCTTTTAATAGCATTTCCTACTCTCACCATTTCTCTTCATTTGACTACTTGGATTGATTGACTTTAATGGCATATCAAAGTGTGTTTATTTTATACCTAGAGGTTAGAGAATCACATTCATATTTACATATTTTGGGTAACTGTTCAAGAAATTTTTTTTTTTGCATATGGTCCTATCAATTACAAATAATTTGTAAACAGATCTATTTGATCCATTGATGGAACCCTAAAAGATACTACTACTCAAGGTCAGAGAAGATTTGGAAGTAATGGCAATGAAAGGGTATGTAACAATCCCCAGAACTGGCTCTTCAAAATCAGATGCAATTTAGTGTTCCCTTATTTGGGAGAACTTACCCCTTTGTTAGCATATTCTAACCCCAACCAACAGAGCTATTGTTACATTTGATTGCACCTTGTGTGGGTTTGGTTTTATGGCATATCAACCATTATTGCTTATTTAATGCCAAATCCTGTTTTTATATTATATATGTTTTGTAAACATTTCATAGATACACAGTTAAATGATCAAAGTTACATTTCTAACAATTCATTTTAGCCTAAGTCAACAAAGTGGTTACAAGTATTGCTATTTATCACTAACAATTCAATTAAAATTCAGTCACATGTTTGCACTCGGTTTGAATGTCAAACAGTTCTATTTGACCCATACATAGGACCCTATCAGGTGCTACCATTCCAGGTCAGAGTGGACCTGAGAGCAATGGCAATGAACGGATAATCCACATTTCCCAAACCTTGTGTGCATATATATTACACACAAACCCTCTCACCCCGATAAGGACCCATCTATGGGTCAAATAGATCTGTCAGAACTGATGTTTGAAATGAATTTTAACAACATTTGCTCTTAAAAAGTTATGAAATATTTACCTTTTTAAAAGGACTGAATTAAATCAATACATACTCTCTTATAAAAAAAATTCATATTGCAACCAAGTATAAAAGGTTTAAAATGATCATGAATAAATGTACATAATTGAAGACTGATTATTAAACTGACTTCAGCATAAAATAATCCAAGAGGTGACATGCCATACAAACTACACACAAATAGAAGCCTCTTTAAACTTAATATTTGCACAACAAGGGTCATTTAAAAAGTTCTAAGCCTCACTCAGATTTTAGATTTGTTGTACACCTCTCACCTTTGTATGAGCCTCAACAGTATGGAAATTAATCCAGAAGTTTAGACTAGTTTTTCTAGAAGTGCTAGTGTGCTGCCATAGCAAAAATGTTCAGCAATGGGTCTTCTGGGTGAGGCTTAGAAATTTTTGAATGACCCTCGTACATAGCTTCTTTTAAGGAAATTTGTTATAAGAACAAATACATGGATCTCTAAAATATGAGAGAGTATTCAGAAAGATGACCCATGGAAGATAGACTGCTAGTCATTGCAAAGGAAACAGTTTCGTCAAACTCTTCTTGGTTATTAACCTTAGGAAACTTAGTGGTCAGAATTTGTGCTGCTACTTAAAAGTACATAAAAGGCACCTTGTGTAACGTAATGGTTAGCAAGCTTGACTTACAAACCTGCAAGACTGAGTAAGAATCTCAATGGGTGCCCCATTATTTTGGCCTTGTGCCCCATCCAAGCAAAACACTTAGTAAATTACTACTTAAAAGTACACATACTTAGCTTGAATTTAGAGGGGACAAAATTCTCATTTTTACATCCCTATTGCCTATAAAATTTTATAATCTGTTATTTAGCAGGGTTCAAAGGGTTACTATAGATTGCTTGGTTCATTTGTTTAGATTAATGCCTCTTCTAGGTAGGTTGATTTTAATAGCATATCAACTCATACAGGCTTATTTAATGCCTAAAGATGAGGGAATAACATTCATATTTACATTTTTTGTGTCATCATTTGAGTTCTATCAAATACTCTTTAAACAGATCTATCTATTAATCCATAGATGGAACCCTAGCAGGTACTACTACAGTGTTACAGTGAACCTGGAAGTAATGGCAATGGAGAAGTACTTCTAGATCCCCTAAACTGTAGCCTCACTATCAGATATAGTTTAGCGTCATATTCATGACAGCTCTTTTTGGGGGAGGGCACTTACTCCTCTACAAGGACACATTCAGTATATTGTAAGTTTTGCAAACAGAGCTATCTTCTTGATTGAGAAGAGTTGAATAATTCTGAAATCTTATAAGTAGTCATTTATCAAACTTAACTTTAGAGCACCCAGTGAGAGTTGAACTCAATACTTAGCATTGCTGTATAATACACAAGAGTGTATTATATAAGAACTTTTTCTGGCCATATGAATCAACATTCAAGACAGCATGGCTGAAAGAAATACACGATTGATTTTAATAGCATGCCAATCCATCTGAGGTTATTTTATGCCGAGAGGTTAGGGAACCGCGTTCATATGTACATTTTTTTGTGTAATTGTTTAAGAAGTTTTTTGTTTTGTTTTGCATATGGTCCAATTGAATACAAATAATTTTTAAGACAGATTTGACCTGTAGATGGGATCTGAACAGGTATTACCACTCCAGGTCAGAATGAACCTAGGATGACCGAAAGAAAGTTATATCTATAGTTCAAACATATGAATGCATGACCAACACTCATTTTTATGCTGCCACAGAGAAATAGCTACTGGAATGTGTATTTATAGCTTGTTGCATTTGTGTGAATGTGTGCGCACTTGCTCTAAATAGTGTGAAAATTTTGCATTTAAAACAATGAAAATTATATGAATTATTATTTTTAGTTGTACAAACTGGAAAGAAAGTTGAACAAATCTTAGTTAAATTTAGCTGCAACAAATTCTAAAGAGTTAGAGTAGATTATACACGAGTGTTTTTTCCCCAGAATTTTAAAACCTAAAAGTTAAGGGTGCAGATTATATACAAGTGTATTAAAGAAAATTACAGTAATGATCTGTCAAACTACCTTGCTAACCACCACATTATAATGGCTATGAAATATTCTAAGTAGACCAAAGTGTTAATTTTTTTTAGATTCAACAATTATTCCTTAACTGGCCCATTGACATAATGGTTAAATTGGTTTAGTTTGTTTGGGTTTTATGGCAAATCAACCTTTGTAGGTTATCTAATCCCAATCCATTTTTATACAAAGAAAAACAGTTCTATTTCAAACAATTCAGTTTAGCATAAGTACATAGTTTAATGTCAAAAACATTTCTATTTCAAACTATTCAGTTTAGTCAAACTGACTAATTCAAACAATTCAGTTTAGCATAAAGTATGCAGTTTAAAAGTCAAAACAGTTCTATTTCAAATAATTCAGTTTAGCATACAAAAAGTTTTATTTCAAGCAATTCAGTTTAGCATAAGTACACTTTAATTCTATTTGACCCATAGATAGGACCCTATCAGGTGCTACCACTCCAGACCAGAGTGGACCTGGGAACAATGGCAATGAAGGGGTATTACTGGAACCTTACCATCAGATTGTTTAGTGTCATATCTAGAACACTTGTTGTTGGGGGAGGATATATTAGTCCTCTGCAGAGATCCCCAGCCAACTGGGCAACATAGCAGAGTGTTCACCAATGGTAGGAGATCCAGGTTGAGTTACACAAAAAAAAAAAAAAAAAAAAAAAAAAAACCTTGATGCCTCTTTGCTTAACATTCAGCATTATAAAAAGGTACAGATTAAAAGGTAAGTGGAGCAATTCAAGGAAAGGTGTAGTACCCGCCCCTAAACATTAGTGTAGTAGCTGTTGAAAAGGGAGCCTTTGGGTCACCCTCAACTATGGTCAGCCATTTTACTTTTTATTATTATTCCTTTAAATCTATACAATTCCTATGGATTCATTTAAAAGCCTGTATAAAAGAATTTGATATTCATGAAAAGGCTGTGGTCTAAGTGTTATATTGCAAAGAGTTCTAATATTGAATGTTGTCAAACAATTATTCCCTGACATGCGATGTCAGTGTTAGGATGATTGGTGAATTTGCACAAGGCCTTTTTTAGATGGCTGGGTTGCTTTGCAACAGGCTAGCTATGCTTACACCCTGACTGCTTTACGGTATTTGAAAGAAAAATGTGAATTTTTCTGCAATTTTAGATAAATGATTTATTTTCTGCATATTTCAAAATATGTTGGTACCATCCTTTACAAAAACTAAGCGAACTGATGTTATTCACTACACACAGAAAAGGTCCCAAGAAGGATTTAGTAACATGTGCAACATCATAGAAAATTTACAGTGACCAAGCAGTTTTGCATTAGCCAGAAACTTATTACATTAATATTTAAATGAATTTATGTGGAAAGTTGGATACATTCAGATGCTAAATATATCTGTATTCATTTCATGCTGTTCTTTAATCCACATTAGCTCAACTAAAGTTTTTTGCCAAATATTTATCTATATTGACTCTGGAACACAATTGATAGATTCTTGGATGAAGTCACCCAGCCTTCGATGCAGAGCATGACCAAACCAGCAAAAATGACTTTTGAGAAGAGCTTGCCCAAAGGAGATTTTGTACTGTGTACAGGTTGTAGAGTTTCAGATTAACTGTTGCCAGTAAACATGATGGATGTGATGTAAATAATGGTGGTTAAAAACTTTTGACTCTGCATAAGACTCCTACTCTCATTTGCTGTTTTGAAGTGGTAAAGGAGGATCAATCTTGTCCCTCCACAGCTTTTATGGCAGTTGTGGTGATCAACTGAAAACATGGCTTAGGACAGTGAAGCAAGATGCAGAATTGATTTTAGGCCCACACCGGTATGGAGTCCACCATTGGAACTATGAGTGGCTGGCAATCATCTTGTCAATACCCTTGGACAGTTGTGCTTGGTTGACCTTAATTTGGGACTGTGAATTTGCTGGACAGGGCTGGCTCAACCAACCTAGGGTGAATGCCATTATGTGCACACACACACAGAACACAATGAATATGTGCAATGGTTATGCCGAAATATATTTTGTTTTTAAGTTAAAAATGGAGGCTGTATAAAAAAAAAATTCATTATTCTAACATCTCATTAGAAGATTAATAAGAAAAGAAAAAAATATTTAAGTTTAAATGCAATAAGAATATTATATTAAATTAGATAGACTAATGAAACTAAGGATGCATTTAAAAAGATTAGACTTATTTTCATTATATATATATATATATATATATATATATATATATATACATACACGATTGTTTTTACAAAGTTTGAGAATAGAATATAAGAAATCAATAACATTTGTTAAAACCAGTATGCAAATCTTTATTTCTTAGTGATTTATAACACACATTGTAAGATTTTAAAATGCATTAACAACGGACTGCTTTGTGGCAAATTTAAGTCAACTAAACATTAATAAGATTCTAATCAAGATTAAAGAATGATTATGAAATAATCATCGAGAACAGCAAGCTTGTTGCATTTTTTTGAACGTTTTCTTTCAAAAAACTAAGGGAGTTGTGATGTCAGTGGTGACAATTTCAATTACAGACAAACAATCTCCATTATAATAAAATTAAAATTTGATTAGCGTGTCAGAAAAAAAAAAAAAATTGACATGATAACATGGCAAAAGCAGATGTCATAAATTCATTTGCAACTTGAAGTTGCTGTTATGCCTTAACTTCAATTATTTTGATAAACGATTTTTCTTTAATAATCAAAATCATTTCTTTTATTTTTTTAATTTTATTTTCCCCCAAATGAAATCGAAACTTTATTATTAAAATAGTTTCCAGGTTAGTGCTAAATCACAAGGTCATTAAAGAATAAAGACAGTATATTTCATTGACGTCACCACATTCCTCTTGGGTCCCAAGAGGATGGGACCATCTTTTTTTAAAGTTCTCACATTCTAATCTTATGTTTTAAACTTGTCTGACAAAGAAAAAGTTTCATAACACAGACTTGTTGAAAGAATAAGACATTTACAATTGAATAAAGAGCAATCTAAACATGACTGACCAATCGATTTTAATGACATCAATCCATCTAGGGTTATTTAATGCCTAGAAATTAAGAAATAGCATTTTTGTATGTTTATATTTATATGTAGTTGTTTAAATTTTTTTGCACACTAACCTATTAAATACAAGTGAAAATAATTCTTAAACAGATCTATTTGACCCAAAGATGGATTTGGTTTGGTTTCTTTTATAGCATATCAACTTTTGTGGGTTATTTAATGCTAAATCCATCTTTGTAAGACAATTAATGGTACTATTTCACCCATAGTTAAGGGGGGGAATAAGGAGATTTATATATTTCCCAAGGGTATTTAGTTCAAAAGTAAACATAATAGCACAACTAGAGTGAACTTGCAGTTCAGCATGCTAGCCACTATGCCATGGGGACTCCCCCATAAATGAGACCCAAAACCCTAAACCCCCTACTCAAAGTGTACCTGGGAGTAATGGTAATCAAGTGATATAACACTTTCTAGAGATCCAGAACTGGAGCCTCACCACCAGACACAGTTTAGCATCATACTCAGGACACCCTTTTTTTGTAGAGAGAGGTCTTACCTCTCTGCAGGGATACAGTCAGTGTATTATAAAACCTGCTGACAGGGCAGAAATTTAAAAGGGATGGTTAAAAGTACTTTGGGGGTCCAGTCATAAAAAAAAAAAATAAAGAATTTCTTTTTTTTAATGATTTGTATACAGAAAACCAAACTCTACACCTGTGATTGTTTAGTTTTAAAAAATATTGAATTTTCTTGATATACAATAGTAAGATTGGGAGAAAAAAAAAAACTATTAAGACGCAAGTTTTATCAGTTGAAAGTTGACATTTGTAAATAAACCCAGAGGAAAAATAACTAGCATACATGCATGTCAGAAAGTTAGAGATCATTTCAACATTGTAAATAGTTTCACCTCCATATAAAAAAAAAAAAAAAAAAAAGGAAAAAATTAATATTCTTTTAAACTGACGAATTGAGGTACTTTTAATTATGTGATTTTTCAGTTTCAAAAAAAAAAAAAAAAAAAAAAGGTTGATTTTTAAAGGGAGTTCGCTTTAAAATGTAATTACTATGTTGAAACGATCCATGGTAAACAGACGTGCATGTATACAAGTTATCTTTCCATGGGTTTTGTTTATTATTCCCTAAGAAGAAGAGTAAGAAAATCTTTTAGATCAAAGTTTCATCATTTCAAAGTTGACAATTGTAAATAAAATCAGGGAAAAATAACAAGTATATAAGCAAATTGGAAAGTCAGGTTGATTTATTTTAACAGCACGTTAACCCGTCTAAGATTATTTTATGCCCAGACATTAGGAAATAGCATTCACTGTACATTCATATTTGTATCTTTTGTGTAGTTGTTTAAGAGGTTTTCCTGCGCACATGGTCCTATTGTTTACAAATAATTTTTAAACAGATCTATTTGTCCTATAGATAGGATCTTAAAAGGCACTACCACTCCAGGTCGGAGTGAACCTGGGAGTAATGACAATGAAGCTAGTACTCCATATTCCCCAGATCTTCAAAATTGGAGCTTCACAATGCAGTTGAGTGTCATACCCCAAGAGTATAATCAAATCATATTTATATTGTAAACAGCCTCAGACCCCGTCTAAACTCTGGAAGAGTGTGTGTGTGTGTGTAGGGGGGGGTGTCAATATTTTTTCGAAATTAACAAATCTCTAGGTAAGGTGTTCTGTATGCTAATAAAAATATTAACGAAAAAAATATTTTTCGATTTTTTTTTTTTTATTGATGGGACCCTGGTCGCTTACATGTGCTGGTAGGGGGTGGATGAATATTTTTTAAAAATTGCAAAATCTTAACTGCAACTAATAAAAGATCTTTCTTTGTTTCTTTTGAATGCAAGAAACACAAGCCGGAAAAAATAACAAAAAGCAAAAAATGCAAATTTAAAAGGAGATAAAATAAATCAAGACGTGTTGATTGAAGTACGCAAGAATGAACTGAGATCAACAACGAGTGATTTTTGAATATTTGCAGACTCGGAAAACAACCTTTCAAACATTAGATCAAATAAAGAAAAGGTAGCTTTGTAACTAAGTCGATTTAATTATTCACAACTAACGTACAATTTTAAAAATAGGTTAAAGTGTAAGAAACAAAAAAATAACTGTTCTTTCCTAAAACTGCTAAATTTCATGTTTCAGATTTATTTTTGGAGCTTTATATATAATTAAAAAAAATTTTTTTCGATGCAGCTTAAATCTATATTTCGTATTGAGTAATGGCATGTCAACCCGTCTAAGGTTATTTTATGCCTAGAGGAAAGGAAATTGCGTTCATAATTTTTATGTAGTTAAGTGGGTTTTTTCCCCCCACATGCCCTATCGAATCCAAATGATTTTAAATGGGTCTATTTGACACCTAGATCAGACGGTAATATATAGTTTAGTGTCATACCCAGGACACCCATTTCTTAGGGAGGGGCTTGCCCTTAGGGAGATACAGTTAGCTTATAAGTCTCGCCGACAACGTTATTCGAATTGGGATAGACACAGAATAATCACGCACAAAAATGTACATATGTATTATGTTGGTTTTACTTACTACAATAATTAACGCGAAAATTTTTAAGTTATTTTTCTCAGTTTAAAATGGAAATAACAAAGTAAACTAAACCTTTTTCTAATTGTCAAAATTAGCTTATCCAATTTCCTGAAAAGAAAGTTTTAAATTTCTAGAGTTAAGTTAGATAAATGTCACAGTATATAACTTTATTCTTTTTACTGAAGGTTAATAATAAAGTATCATTAAATTAAAATGCCCCTTTAAATGTTACAAAAATATTAAAAATGTAAATTAAGAAATAAAGTTCGTTTTCAATACGAGTTCATTTAGGAAGTAAAAATGTAAATGTGTGTTGATAAATACAATAAAAATACCTGAACTATTATTAAATAACAGTTTTATTTACAAATAGAAAATTTCATTCATTCTTACTTTTCAGTAAAATAGGAAGCTACTTTTAATTACAAATTGTTTATGCAAAAGTTAACAGCACCTTAAATGAAAAAAAAATATCGCTGGGAACTTATGCACACATCTCATAACAAAACACACACACACTATTTTTGTAAGATTTAAAAAAATATATACATTATCTGCTGTAAACAATGAAAGAGCTGGTCAATTTTGCACACAGCTTTAATAACTAAGTGGGAGTAGTTTCTTTATTTTACCGACATGACAAAAATTGCCAAAATAATTTTAAAAAACAGTCAAGGAACACTTCCACCATTGGTGGGAGGGAAAAAAAAGTTGCCTCAGATGCAGACAAGATGATTGGAGGAAAAAAAAAATGTGGAAGGGGACAAAAACAAAACAAAATATCATTCAAGAAGTACCCCCACCCGTTAAACAGAGCAAAGATTAAATCTCATGGACATAGCGTTAAAAATAAAAATAAATAAAAAAAATGGCTATGCTGAACCCTTAAAACTTTTAGAAGTTTCAAGAATATACATAACATTTGAATTCTTTACAATTTTAAGAAAAAAAGATTTAAAAATTGACGTGTGTATTATATATATATATATATTAAATTTTGAGTTTAATCCTTTAGTATAAAGTTTTAAAGGATTTTTTTCTAAAAACTTTTTAAGGGAATTAGGGGATAACTTAAGTAGAAATAATTCGAGTTTTTTTATTCTAAGTTTTCAAACATTTAAAACAATAACAATAAAATATTATTAAACTATCTTATAACTTTAGTTAGCAAAATTAGTTTGTCACGGGGGGGGGACAATATAAAAAAAAAGTTGTAAAAGAAAAGAAAGAAAATTTAGTGAAGTGAACCCCAACTTTATGACCATTTTATTTAAACTGGAACTCTCCTGTCTATTACTATCTTTCCATTCCAGCTTAAAAATTAAAAGAAATCCAGACAAAGCACCCAAAAGTTTAAAAAGAAGTATATTAACCAGGAATAATTCAGTTGTTACAATATTGTTTTAAACAATCCAACAAAGAAGGTATAGCAAAAAATTAAAAGTTGAATTATTGTCGGTTAGTTATAACTCATGTCTGCCTGCTGCTATATATATATATGTATGTGTATATATATATATATATATATATATATAACTATATGTATGTATATACATACATAAAAAAAAGCTTCAGAACCTTCTTACCACCTAACACGCATGTGGTTGAGCTCTTTATCAACTTACTTTAAATCGGTAAATGGGTCTTGTCGCCGTGGAATAACCAGCTAGCATGATGGCTATCCTTTCCATAGACCCATGAAGATTTGTACCTTCTCGGTACATTTGCACAGAAACATCTAAAAGGTATAACCGGGTGTTCATCTTGACGAACGGACGGAAACCGATATAACAGTAGAAATATATTACGGCTACCCGCGCTATGAAAAACGGTGGTCACTGAACTTTGTCTCTTCTCAAGTGATTTCCCTTTGTCGTCGCTTCTCAATTTTAATGTACCCGATGTTTTCATCCTGTCTTCAAATGTTGTCTCGTTATTTTGCACAGCAGATTTTTAAAGTGCACAAAAAGTTTAGTCGTTATGTAATGGTTAGGAAGCTGTTCTTGACAATCATTACTACCAAGTAGTGAATTTGATCCTCTTTGGGTGCTACGTTCTAAGGTTTTTTCTTCAATTTTCAGTCGAATTGTTTTAAGCTGAGATACCAAACCAAATCCTATTGAACTAAATTATAGTCACCTCGTCGTTGTATGATGATTAGCAAGATAGACGAGTGAGTTCGAATCTCACTGAGTGCTCCATACTTCTGTTCTTGTGCTACAACAAAGCAAAGCTTAGTAAATAACTATAATGGTTAGCAAGCTAAACTTGTGTTGTATATAAAGAACTGAGTTTTATTTTTAACACATTCTTAGGTGCCCATACTTACTGCTTAGTTTTAATCTTTTTTGTAAATTCATTTTTTTTTTTATAAAGAACACTGCATTGATGTATGATAATCGTAGGCAAGCTCGTCTTGTGGATCATTTATTACTGGGTAATAATGTCCGATCCTTATTAATGAGGTCTCTTATACTTTCAGCCTTGTGCCAAATTAAAAGGATTCTTAGTTTTGTAGGGCGAACTGCGTAATGTCATCGTTAAGAAAGTAAGTTAGCAGACAATTATTAGTTCCTTTCTCACTGCTGGGTGGCATATATCAACCTAAGTTTAAAAAAATAAATGTTTATTTAGTCAAAGAATACTTCAATGTATATGTCAAGCACTTTATATGCGTGTGTGTGTGTGATTGTTGAGACAGAAACCGGTGCTTTAAGCGGGACTGGACTGACAGTGCTTATATATATATATATATATATATATATATATATATATATATATATATATATATATATATATAGGCATGTTTGATTAAATAATAAAGACGCATTTTGTCTATATAATTATATTAAGATCCTTTCAAGTTTCCTGATAAGTGTCTTGGTTTCAGGTCGGTATTGGTGGATGAATTTACCAAAATTGGTATAGACAAAATCACACACACACACACACACACACACACACACACACACACACACACACACATATTAGTTTGGATCAACTATTGTAGGTTATTTAATATCAAATCCTGTTCATACATGTATATCCAATATGTATGATGGTCAACACATTTTGTTGATAACATTTTTCAATGAGCCTGAGCTCATTTTTTTTACACGCAGTTTAATGGTTTCAAGTATTGCTATAGAACAGTTACAAATCAACATTAGTCATTTGTTTGCACACATTCAAATAGATATACTTGATATGTAAAAGATTAGTTTGTCAGTAATTTCATGTTTGAATGAGTTTGAACTAATTTGCTTGCACACTAATATTGCTATTGTTTCTACACAGTTAAATAGTTTCAATTATTGTTATCTTATACTTATAATTGTATTCAATATTAATCATTTGTTTGCACATAGTGAAGTGGTTACAAGTATTGCTATTTAACACTAATTATTCTATTTAACATTACTCATTTTTTTGCTCATAGTTAAATGGTTCCAAGTATTGTTATATATCACTAACAATTCAATTAAACATCTGTCATTTGTTTACAGACAGTTAAATGATCAAAGAGTTCTATTTCTAACAATTCAATTTAGCATTATACATTTATTTGCACTCAGTTTAAATGTCAAACAGTTCTATTTAACCTATAGATAGGACCCTATCAGGTGCTATCACTCCAAACCAGAGTAGACCCGGGAGCAATGGCAATGAAGGGTACTTCCCATTCCTTAATTACTGGAGCCTCACCATAAGATTGTTTAGCATCATGTCTAGGACACTCGTTGGGTAGGGTCTTACCCCTTAGCAAAGATACAGTCAGTGTATTCTACTGCCTCTGCCAACTGGGCTGTTATATATTTTAGCTATAATATATATATATATATATATATATATATATATAACTGGTCCTCACTCATCAATAGTGATATTAGAAATCTAGAAATCATTATGTGGTAACTATAGAAAATGACTTTGATACTCTTCAGGAGGTATCTGAAAGATATACCCCAAATGAGAAATATTAAAACTGTTACAGCCCATATAGAAGCAGTAACTGAGTGCATTCCAACTAAATCAAAGCCCAAATGTACAGTTCTATGGGAGGCAATAGTAATTAGAGAAAAACGAGATAACCTGAAAAAAGCATCCTTTCTTAATAGAAAAAACCCAACAAATGGCGATATCCAAAAACTTAAGAAAGTCCAGTGAGAACTAACACACACCAAAGAGAACAACTGGAATACATTCGAGGCCAAATCAATAAAATCGAAAACTTGGTAGAAGATAGACACTCACAATTAGCATGGCAGACAGCAAATGAAGTGAGCAGAAGGAAGAGCACCATGAGAGTAAAACTAAAATCTGCCAGCTAGGAAGAAAGGATACAAAAAGGAAAAGATCATTTCAAGAACCTGCTTAGAAAACCTCTAAAGTCACAGATAAATCTATCAAAAAACTTATCAATAGCCAACTGGACATCATCCTGGCTTTGACAAAATACCTCCAGATGTATGGAAGAAAATTTGATGAAATACTTCTTCAATTATGTAACACTCTCTATAAACAAAACACTATTGGGAAAAGATCAATCAGAGTGGTTTTTAGAGGAATCAATCCACAACTTCACAGATTCTGTCTGTTTATAAAATCATGGAATCATACAAAAATATTGAAGTAACACTATTGTTTGTAAATTTTTCCAAAGCATTTGATTCCATACACAGAGGAAAAATGGAGCAAATACTACTAGCATATTGTATTCCAAAAGCAATGGTTATTAGCTCTATCCATGATCTAAGTATGTAGTCTAGGCAGATTATAAACAGATACAGCACTAATATATCTCCTTTTAAAAACTCCAGCAACAATGTTGAAGAAGTCAGTGTCATCATCAGGTGAGCAAACTATTGCTTTCATGTTTGTGTAAAGCATCATTATTGCGGTAACAGTTTCTTTTAGGAGACAATGTGCTAGTCGTATTTGTTCTATCTTTTCTCTGTGTATGGGATCAAATGCCTTGTAGAGATCTGTGAACAACTGTTTTACCTCGAGTTTTATTGCACATACTCCTTCAATAATTTGATAGATTGTCAGAATCTCTAAAAGTGTGGACTTATTTTTCTGAAAGCCATTCTTATTTTTCCTAATAATTTTCTTGACTTCAAGTTGGATATGATTGAGAAGCAGGGCGTTATACAGCTTAGCAGCTGTAGCAGTAAGATTTATTTCTGTAGTTCTAAGTTGTTCCGAGGTTACCTTTCTTGGGGAAGGAGAGAATGCTTTCTTTTGTCCATTTCTATATTGTGTTCTGTTTATGCATAGAATTTTTTTAACTACCTACATATATTGTCCTGGTTAAGACACTAGTTCCTGCCAGAACAAGACATAACACTGAAGTCACACAGTAATGGGACTGTTTTTTGTTTAAGTAGGTGACCACTTTGTAAGAGAAGGTGCTGTCAGCAATTTAAGGCACATGTTCTAGATGAAGTAAATTACAATATGTGTGTGTAGAGATAACAGGAACTTTGTAACTTTTACTTACTATTAATTTCTGAACCGGGATCATCTCAAGTATAATGTATTTCCTGAAGATCTTCCTATTGCATGTAGGATTGTACTTTTAAAAAAGCACATATACCAGAACAAAAGCAAAAGTCTTTATATTTGGATAATTACTGTTATTTATTTGCAGATGTTCATTTTATGACTGTTAATACTTTTCTTGATCTTTTGTTGTTTTTTTTTTTTTAAGAATAAAAAATGGAAATCTTTTTTAGCAAAATACCATGGCTAACTGCTTATTATAAAGGAAAATGAACTCAGTGAGCCGTGTTTAAATTTTCAATAGGACTGTTTCTGTGTTTCACATCATGATAATGCACTTGGGAAAGATATAAATCCATCTCTTCCTCTCCTATGGATGACTCTGAATCTTGGTAGTGTAAAATGTCTAGGAGAAGGTAAACTCTGAGTATATATATATATATATTAGTTTTATACTTATTCTATGATTCTCTCTTGTCAGAATTTATCCTGATGATCTTGTTAAGTGAAACCTTGGTAGATTACTTCTGACTCTGTAGGTATTTGTGTATGTGTGTGTGCATGTGTGTGTGTGTGTGTGTGTGTGGAGTCCCTGTGGTGTAGTGGAAAACTGCTGGACTGTGACACTGTTGTAAGTTCCAACTATTGTTGCATTATTTGGTTCGCTTTCAGATTAATACCTTTAGAAAATGTATGAACCTCCTTATCCCCCCAATTATGCGTTAACCGGTACCTTTTAGGAGGATAGCTTTGGCATTAAATAACACACAAAGATTGATATGCCATTAAACAAAGAACCCAAACCATTCTCTTCAACCTCATTGAGGTATCATCTGCAGTAGCACTAATATCATGTTGTATAGTACTCTTGGCCATTTTCTTGAGCAACATCAATGAGAGGGAAAACTTGCTGCTAGGCAACTGCAAGTTTTCTATACAACATTTTCCAGGCCTGTGCTGAGGGCCAGGTGCAGATCTATGGTTTTGTATGACTGATTGATACTAATAATAGTAATAATGACAATGCAAAAAATAAACTTGCCAAAAAGTCAAAAGAAACAAAATCTAACAGTGTGTGTGGGGTGGGGGTTCATGTGACATAATGGCTAAAGTGCAGAACTGCAGTGTTGAAGTAAGTGACTTCAAACTCTAGTTGTTGTACTATGTTCACTTATGAATGAATACCCTTGGGAAAGATATGAAACCCATTATCCCCCAAGCTATAGGTAAAATAGTACCACTAACGTTGGTTGGTTGGTTGGTTAGGTTTTTTTGGTATATCAACCTTTGTAGGTTATTTAATGCCAAATCCATTTTTATGCAAATAGTTCTATTTCAAACAATTCAGTTTAGCATGAGTACACAGTTTATATGTCAAAAACCTTTCTATTTCAAGTTATTCAGTTTATTTAAACAGTTCTAATTCAGCTAATTCAATTTAGTATAAGTACAGATTTTGTTTACACATAGTTAAATGTCAAAAACAGTTCTATATTAAACAATTCAGTTTAGTGTAAGTACAGTTTCAATGTCAAAAAAAGTTCCATTTCAAACAATTCAGTTTAGCATAAGCATGCAGTTTAAATGTAAGTACATTTTAATTGTCAAAAATATTTCTATTTCAAGCTATTCAGTTTAGTCAAACAGTTCTCAGTTAGTTCTATTTGACCCATAGATAGGGTGCTATCAGGTGCTACCATTCTGGGTCAGAGTGGACCTGGGAGCAATGGCAATGAAGGGGTGCTCCACATTCCCTGAAGCTCCAGCATCACTGGAACCTTGCCATCAGATTGTTTAGTGTCATATCCAGGACACTCGTTGGAGGGGTGTCTTACCCCTCTGCAGAGTTGCACTCAGTGTATTCTACTGCCCCAGCTGACTGGGCTAACCAGGAATGTCTTTTTACAAGGATGGGTTTGGCATTAAATAATCCATAAAGGTTGATATACCATCAAACAAAGAAACCAAAACTCTAACAGACACTGGTATCTGTTGTGTAATGATTGTCATTGAAGGAAATGGACATGGCAACACAAGTTCAAATCCTGGACAAGGCAGATAGCATTTTGCATGACACTATCCTTGGGAAAGGTATGAATCTGATCATTTTCCCACCAGCTATGAGTAAATAGTAGGACTGACTGGGCACTTTAGCCTTTGTTAGGCAACCAGTCTAGGAGAAGGAAAACTCTGAATTAAGACTTGTTAAACTCCACTTAAAGATTGACCTTGTGCCACCTCCTGCTTGTATGGAGGGTGGTGGTAAATATATACATTTTGGGTCTCTTTTTAAAGGCCTTAAAGTCATTTTACTACCTATTTCATTAAATCCTGGCTGAAGGTGTTTGTGTTTCATTTATGTCTAGTAGAGCAGACTGGTTGCCTAAATGAGGCTAAAGCACCCAGTCTAGGAGAATGAAAATAGTGAATTCAAACTTGCAGTAGACCTCTTTTGAATCGACCTTGTGTCTCTTCCTGCTCATGATCGAGGGGTTGGGTAAATACATACTTACCTTTTCAAACCAAGTTATCACTCAAATACAACTGTTTATCGGCAACAAATTATTTAATAATTCTTCAGATGTAGCAATCTTCAGCAAAATAGAAGAATATGAAACAGCTCTAATAAATAGCAGATGAATACATATATTTTATTAAAAGATACCAAAAATGATAAAGCGATTGTGTTTGATCAGAAATTAATGCAACTGTTACAGGATTGGGCTACTATTTTCATAATATTCAGTATTACTAATGATTTTACAATAGAAATGCAATAAATATCAGAAATATAGGGATTTTCAATGGTCATAAATAAGGGAAAGGATTACTAACAGAATATGGTTATGTATATAATGTTACTGCAATCTACAATGCTAATGATTTTACTATAGAAATACATTAACAATCCAGAAAAAAATGATTATCAGTGGTGTAGGGGTACATGTTATTTGGTCGATATGTTTGGTTCTTCAAAATTTATGTTGTAGTTTAGTATATGTTTAGTTTAGTGGTATGTTATGTTTGGAAAAAGGCAAAATAGGCACATGGAGACAAATATAGTAGATGAAGTAATGATATGAAAGATATGTAAATGATATGAAATGGTGCGGATAAAAGGAACATTCAAAACAAGGCAACAAACAAAACAAATTTATATTCATAACAAAACATTTAAAATATTACTACAGTTCTATTATTATTTGTAAAACAGTCCTGTGTGTATGTGTGTGTGTGTGTGTGTGTGTAACTAACACAACTAAAACTGCAGAAAGGGTTAAATAATAAAAGTGTCTTATTCAGGTTGACTACGTATTTCTAAATGTTCGTTTCTTTCTGTGGTTCGACGCAATTGCTGTTTCTGAGGCTGGAAAAAGCCTTGCTGACAAGGTATACTGAGGAAAGGAATGTTTGCATAGCCTATACATTTTATGGCATTTGGCGGCTGTTGGTCAATATGAGAGAGTGATAGTATTCTCTCTGGAAGTCACACTGGAGAGAGTGTGTTAGCCCTGCAAGTGAAAATGTGAAAAAGAGAAAGAGTGTTTGAAGACAAAGTATTTATAGAAAATATGTGTCTTGGAGTTGGCTCCAAAAACGCGGGACGAAATTCAGATGAGGACATAGTTTTAAACACTGATCATGTGCTTCTCCTGGCCAATGGTTTCCTGAGACTGAATATTTGCATGTGTCTGCCATCTTTGTTTTAGGAACAAGAGGCGTACTGCCCATTTTAAATTATAGGAGTGTAAGTCCTATAGTGGTCAGGAATTAATTCAACCATTACTGTCAGGGCTAATATAAATATAATTAAAAAATGAATGCTTAGAGGACATTAATAAATTTTTAAAAAGAAAGACCATTCTTTAATCATTACAAAATAAAGCTTGCCCTGTCATCTGGGGCTGTAGGATATGCTGATTGTACCTCTGCAGAGGGGATATTTTCCCCCAACAAGTGTCCCAGGTGTGCTACTAAACCATCTGATTGTGAGGCTCCAATGCTGAAGGATTGAAGAATGTGGAGTACCCCTTCATTGCCATTACTTCCAGTTCTACTCTGACCTGAAGTGGTAAGACCTGTTAGGGTTCCATCTATAGGTTAAATAGAAGTATTTAATCATTTACTATACTTGAAATCATTTAACTGTTTGCAAATAGAACTATTTGTGTTAGATAGCAATATTTGAAGCTATTTAACAGTCTGTAAACAATAAATAGAGATACTTGAAACTATTTAAATGTGTATAAAAAAATGAGCTCTGGTTCATTTTAACTCAACCAACCAACCTTTATTGGAACTATTTAACTGTGTGCAAACAATTGATTAATATCAAATATAATTATTGGTATTAGTAATACTTGAAACCATTTAATGGTGTGCAAGTGAAAGAATAATGATGAATAGAATTATTAGTGTTAGATAGCAATACTTGAAACCATTTAAATGTGTACAAATAGAATAATTTGATTTAAATATTGATATTTGAAACCATTTAACAGTGTGTAAACAATAGATAGCAATACTTGAAACTATTTAACTGTGTACAAATAGAATAATTTGAGTTAAATATTAATATTTGAAACAATTTAACAGTGTGTAAACAATAGATAGCAATGCTTGAAACTATTTAAATGTGTACAAAAAAATGAGCTCTGGCTCATTTAAAAAGAAATGTTACCTATAAACTTTTTACTTAATGATCATGTATAAACAGAATTTGGTATTAAATAATCCATAATAATTGATGTGTCATAAAACACCACCAACCAACCTTTATTGAAACTATTTAACTGTGAGCAAACAATTGATTAATATTAAATATAATTATTGGTATGAAATAGTTTAACGGTATGCAAGTGAAAGAATAATGTTGAATTGAATTATTAGTGTTAGATAGCAATACTTGAAACCATTTAACTGTGTGCAAACAAATGAGCTCTGACTGGTTTTAAAATATTGTTACCTACAAACTATTCACTTACAAATCATCTATCTATCTATTTATAAACAGGATTTGGTATTAAATATCCCACAATGGTTGATATGCCATTAAACACAACCAAACCAAAACAAAACAAACAAAATAAGGCTTACTTTTTGAGATAAGAATTTACTTCTAGACATCTTTAGCAATTTTTCTTTGATATAACTTCAGATGGAATGTGTAGCTATTGCATTTGACAGCTTATAAGATACTTTTTTCCCCAAAAATGTTCCAGAAAATCACTGAGTCTTATAAGGTCAAGGTTCAGCTTTGGCTTAATGGCTTGATGGCTCCTAGTGCAGCTGTGGCCTTTAATTTTAACTGCAAACATCTCCACATGTGTAAACAAGGTCTGAATACAAATGAAATTTTAAAATTGACCTGATTATAAGGATGTCTACAAATATCAGGTGAAAAACCTTCACCTGAAATTCATAGTTTAAACCCTTTTATTAAATCTTTTTAAATGCATGCCTAAACTGAAGTGTGTCTCATATGCATCTTATACAGCAATTAAAGACTCAGAGTATCCAGCAATTTTTTATGTGTTCTATTCTAGTTTATTATAATAAAACCCAGAATATTTGTGAACAGAATTTTTAAAGTATAACTACCACTTCAATTACGAATAAAAAATAGGTTAGGGATAAATAGTTCAAAAGTCAGAAAAAATTATGAAAGAAGTAAATAAAATTATTAAATAAATGAATAAATAAAATACAATGCAAGCCATTTTTAAATCATATTTATTATCATAAAGAGCAGAATATATGTAAAAAAGAATGTATCAAGGTAGAACACTGTTATGTGTATGAGATCTTTTTCCCCTCATAAAGCCTCGGCTGACCTCAAACATTTATCTCTTAATTGCCTGAATGAGCACTTTTAAAAAAAGATTGTTTTGTTTTAGGGGCAAAAAATGAGGATCTGATAATATTTCAATCATAAAGCCATGAAAAATAACATTTAAAAATAAAAACTAATTTTAAAGTCTCAGTTATAAAAAAATATTGACCTTGTGTTACATTTTGTCAGTGGTGGAAGGGTTTGGTAAATACAATATCTTAACACTTTAAACTTTTAGTGCCTTGGCCTTTAGATACATCGCACCTGAGTTCACAAAATTCATAAAAAATCTTTGTTCCAGGTATGATATTAAACTGCATCTGATGGTGAGGTTCCAGTTTCAGAGCTTTGGAAATTGTGAAGTTACCTCTTCATTGCAATTAGTCCCACGTCTACACTGATTTGGAGTGGTGGTACCTGTTAGAGTTCTGTTTATTGGTCAAACAGGTCTGTTTTAAAATTATCTGTATTAGATAAAAATACTTGTAACTATGTGCAATCAAATGATTATTAAGTAGGAACAGTTATTTGAAATCATATAACTGCTTGTGGGGTGCTTGTGGTGTAATGGTTATTGTCATAGGAAATGGACACAGCGATCAGAGTTCAATTTCTGGATGACGCTGCTTGCATTTCAAATGAAGCTAATACTTTTAGGAAAAGCATGAATCCAACTATTCTTCCTCTAGCTATGAGTAAAAAAGAGGACAGACTGAGCTCTTTAATCTTGGTATAGCAACTGGTGTAGGAGAAAGAAAACTTTGAATTTAAACCTGTTTGGTTTGGTTTGGTTTGGTTTTAGGGCATATCAACCTTTGTAGGTTATTTAATACCAAATCTATTTTTATGCATTAAACAGTTCTATTTCAAACAATTCAATTTAGCATAAGTACAGTTTTCTGTTTACACACAGTTAAATGTAAAAATAGTTCTATTTCAAACAATTCAGTTTAGCATAAGTACGTAATTTACATGTCAAAACAATTCTATTTCAAACAGTTCAGTTTAGCGTGAGTATGTAGTTTAAATATCAAAATAGTTTCAAACAATTCAGTTTAGCATAAGTACGTAGTTTAGTTCTATTTGACCCATAGATAGGACCTTGTCAGGTGCTACCACTCTGGGCCAGAGTGGACTTAGGATTGATAGCAGTGAAGGGATACTCTGCATTCCCCAAAGCTCCAGCGTTACTGGAGCCTCACCATCAGATTGTTTAGTGTCATATCTAGGACACTCATTAGGGGAGAGATGCAGTCTGTGTATTCTGCAGTCCTAGCTGACAGGGCCATTTAAACCTGTTAAACACTGCATAAAAATTGACCTTGTGTCACATTTTACTTGTTCAGTGGGGTTGGTTAAATATATATAACTGCTTGCAAATTATTAGTAATAGAAAATTTGAAACCACATAACTTTATGCAAATTATTTGTATTCAGAATAGTTACTTGAAGCTATAATTGTTTACAAAGGATTATTATTAGTTACTTAAAACCATACAATTGCTTACAAATAAAGAAAAAAAAGCTGACTTTGGCATTAAATAACCCAACAAAGTTTGACATGCCATAAAACCAAACAACCAACCAATCAAACAAACAAACAACCAACTAATCAACTGCCAAATTGGGTAGCTCTATATCAACCATTTTGACCATATATGGTGGATTGAGGAACTCTTTCCCATCATCAATATTCTCTTAAAGTTGTGATTAAATATGATATCATGTACAGTCCTATTTGTAATGACTAAAATGACTAAAATCCAGTTTATTTGTCTAAGTTGTCCAGCATGACACAGCATAACAGATATAGGTATTTAGTTGAAAAATGCTTCTAAGTGAAATCATCTGAAGGTTGCAGGTTCAATCTCAGCAACAGGTAGATAACAAAGAATACTTACAATAGCTTAACACTTGTACCTGGTTATGGTTAATGGGATTAGAAAAATCTACCCTTATTTATTGAATAAAAGGTTTGGTTTAAAGGTCTGTGTCTAGAATATAAAGGAGAGAGGCCCCATGTGCTCGCCGGGAGGAATGAACCACCACATCTGGTCAATTCAAAGTCCTGTTTGTGAAAGAGGCGGATTCCCTGGTTCACCTTGTCACATGACCAAAGTGGACTCATGATATGGAAGAGTTCATTAAACACTTTAATAAGGTAGTCTACTCCATTTAGTCTCCCAACAAGTGTAATAGCATGACTTGAGTTTGAACTTGCTTACTATGATGTCTCAATCCAGCATGTTAGACACTATGCCATTATAAAAGCTAATAGAAAGTGAGTTTTCAATTATGCATTTCATTTATATTGTAAATTGAGTCCCCATTTTATAGCCACTCCACTCCATCCTACTTTTAAAGTTAATTTTTCTCAGCGATGAAAAATAAGTCCAAAAACTGAAAGTCACTTTTAAACAGACTGATAATCTAGCTCATCTCACTTACTATCTATTGCTGGCTGTATGTGTATGGATCAAATAGAACTATTTACCATTTAACTGTGTGCATGCAAAAGATTAATATTAGATTAAATAGGAATACTTGATAAATAGAATTACTAATATTAAATAGCAATACTTGAAAACATTTAACTGTATGCAAATGTCAGTTTGAGCTGTAAAATATGTTGACTGAACCTCTGCAGAGAGGTAAGACCCACCCATCCCCAACAAGTGCCTTGGATATGATACTAAATCATCTGCTGGTGATGGTCCAGTCCTAGACCTTTGAGTAATGTGAACTACCTTGTCATTGCTATTATTCCCAGGACCAGTCTGACTGGAAGTGGTATTACTTTTTAAGGTCTCATGTATGGGTCAAATAAAACTATTTAATCATTTACTCTACTTAAAACTATTTAA
>CAUZXS010000421.1:60000-117981 GCA_963585895.1 Sepioteuthis lessoniana
ATTCAGTTGTTAAACTGCAAAAGTCCCTTTCTAGTTATGGGTTCCTGAAGTGCTTCACAAGAGTATTTGTATGCAGCATACAATGTGGTCCCTTTTTGATGTTGTATTAGTTTTTATGAAATCTGCCCTTCACACACCTTTCTCTGCTGTCTCTTTGATAAGAACCTGAATTGTTTTGGAAATCAACAAGACACCTTCCAAAACAATTCAGTTCTTAACTTTACTCATGAACTAAACAAAAACAATAAAATTTCCTTTTTAGATGTTCTTATTGATACTAACAACAATAATAACTTCACTACCTCCACTTACAAAAAACCCTCTAGTAATAACTCCTGTACCCTCAACTTTAAAAGTGAATGCCCCTTCAGATATAAAAAAGCAATTATTCATAATCTAATATCCCGTGCCAAACTAATCTCCTCCTCCAAAACAATATATTATAAAGAGGTAGAAAACATAAAACAGGCTCTCATCAATAATGGGTTTCATAACTATATTGTTGATGAACAAATTAAACGTATGATCAAAAATGTTAACCAACAAAATAAACAGTGTACTACTCCATCCAGTCAACAAACATATATCAAACTTTTTTATCGTAACCAAATGCACTACAATTATAAATCCGATGAAAAAATCTTGAAAACATTGATTCACAAAAACATACTCCCCACTGATCCTAATAAAAAAATAAAACTTATTATATATTATAATAAGTTTAAAACCTCGAATTTAGTCATTAGAAATAATTCCTCTCCCTCGATTGGAGTTTTGCGAAAAACCAACATTATATA
Organism: Sepioteuthis lessoniana; assembly: GCA_963585895.1. Taxonomy (NCBI): domain Eukaryota; kingdom Metazoa; phylum Mollusca; class Cephalopoda; order Myopsida; family Loliginidae; genus Sepioteuthis; species Sepioteuthis lessoniana. Next base: position 60,798 of record CAUZXS010000421.1, read on the forward strand.
TAAATCTAAATGTCCTTTAGGAGATTGTATCTCTGATAATAATAATATATATGTTGGTTTAACCTCAACTACCCTGTTGAGGAGACTTACAATGCACCTTTCTGACACAAGTTCAATAGCTCAGCATTTAAAAAAACATTCATGCCCAACAACACAACTATGGAAAATTCTCACCGACAACACAACAATATTAGAACATCAAAATAATAAACAAAAACTTCAGATTCTCGAAGCACTACATATTAGAAACATGCAACCAACACTTAATAGGATTAATTTTCAAACCAGTGCTAATGTATTTAAATGTCTTTAGCTACTGGCACTAATTATAGAATTACATTTAAAAGCAAATGCCATAATCTTCAACGGCAAAGATGCCCTTACACAGTAGTAATATGCTAAAACAAAAGTTACATCACTTTTGTAATAGATCCTCCCCTGATGATGGCCCAAAGTCGGGCAGAAAGTACTAGGGATACATACAACTATGGACAATACATAAATCAATTCCCCCCGAATACGATAAAAGTAATACGGGAATTCGAACGGATCCAGAAGAAAATATGTAGACATAAAATGTCTATTATGTTTAATGAAATTTGCATATATATATATATATATATATTGCCGCTATTTGAATCAATAGACAAGCTAAAATATTGTTCCATATGTGAATAATGCCTTTATAAATAATAACTATAATAGTATATCTATCTATATCTATATATATACGTGTTTATGTGTGTATACATTTATATATATATATATATATATATATATGAGGGTCATTCAATAAATAAGGAGAATTTTTTTGAAAAGCACAAAATAAAAATTTTTTCGAACATTTTTTCCCAGAAATGTAAACTCTGCATTGTTCAGAACCGGTTTATATAAAAAATGATTTTAGTCTCACAAAAATATTTGATTTGAGGCTATTCCAAATGGCAGCAAAGCAGAGTGTTCCAGGCTTGAATAGAGATCTGTCATCAAATTTTTTGGTGGCTGAAAGTGCAAACCATGTGAAATTTATAAAAGAATGTGTGATGTGTATGGAGAAGCATGTTTTAGTACAGGGGGTCTCAAAATAGATGCAACCCATTAATATGATAATGATTTTGTTGTAACTAAACAAAAGGTTACTAAATGAGAAATAACCAAAATGGAGGTTGGAAATGAAATGGAAATCTTTATAACATTAACAAAATACAATACTTGCCAGTGGCATGAAGAAGGCAACCACTTCTAGTGGTGACTTCTTAGTATATTTTAACCCCATCACAATAGTGTCCAACATATTTATGAGGAATGGGACATGCCCATTAATGTTCATAGGTAGAGTATATAACAGATTTATTACCGAGACAAGTGCAATGGCAGTCATTTGGAACAAGTCCTGTAAAAAATGCATCCTTTGAGCTAGAGACATCAAATCAATGTTTTTTTATTATTATCATATCAGCTTCCAGAACATGTAATCTTTTTTTGAGTTTCTTGTCTCAGTAATAAATCATTATCATATTAATGGGTTGCATCTATTTTGAGACAGTTTTCAATGATTTTGTCTTCAAATATATAGTTAAACTGAAAACAAATTTCATTATTCACTAACTTTAAAAACTTTTGAGAGCTGACTAATGATTTTATAAATGCTAGATCTGTTTTGGTTAGGATGAGAACTTTTCAGCACCTCTTCCAAATGCTATAAACAATGAATTAATAATAAATAAATAATAATTTATAATGTGTTATTAAATTAAAATTAATTAGTAGATCAATTCAATTCTTCGTTTCATTTTGGCAAATTAATTGATCACTTTGTCGTAAAAAGTATCAGCACCATGCTCTACCTTCATCTTCTTCAAAAGGTCTTTATTCAAGGAAATCAAAACTAAATTAATCACTTTTCATTTCGGGAACACCTTGTATAATTATTTTCATACTTTTGTGAAGATGTTGAAGGTATGGTCAGAATCAGATGTAATAATTTGGCTACTTCTGCCATAGCTTGGTTTAGTTCAAGTTCCCTTATTATCTTTGCGACTTCTTGAATGTTGGTGCTTGCTTTACAAAATCTGCAGCATGAATTAATTTTGGTTTGCATTTTGACCGATCCAAATCCAATATATTTTTATATACATCCAAAGTTGAAAATGCTTCAATTGGAAAGTTTTTTTCGTAAATGTGTGAAAGTTTCAGATTTAACAATTCAATAAATCTGAAATTTCCCATTGTTTTAAATCTTTGCTCAATCTGCACAATGAAATCATCCCAAATGTTGTTCAGAACCAAATAATACAATTTTTTGTCTAAATCTGTCGAACTATCAGTCCTTTGAATAGGGAAGTCTCTGATTTCAGCTGCACAAGTCAATAAAAGCATAATCACTTCAGTAGAAAGTGTCTGCTGGCTAATACGGTTGGAAAGGAAGCAAAAAAATTTCTGTTTTTCTTTAGCTTTCTCTCTGTGACCTCCACTTTATTATTCTGTCTCTTTTTTTCATGCACCCAGCTTGAAGGGGATAATAAAATAGGGAAGACTAAAGCCACAGCCTTTTTTAATCATGATTACAATGCCAGCAAAAATATTTTTGTTATTTCATAACTCTCTCATTCACCCACTCTCTATTATATCTTGTCTCTCTTTTTCATGTGCCTAGCTTGAAGGGAATAATAAAACAGAGAATACTAAAGGAATGACCTTTTTTGACCATGGCTAGAACACTAGCAAAAAATATTTTGCTTTTCTCTATAATTGTCTGTCTTTCACCCATCCAGGTTTATGTTTTGTCTCTCATGCCCCAACTCAAAGCAATAGGAAAGCTACTAAATTCATTGCTTTTACTTGTGTATTTTCTTGCTAAACCAACTGGCATTTTTTCTATTTATATCCTCTAAATAATATCACTTGCAGCAATTATCCTAATAAATGAAGAAATGGGAAATGCAAAAAAAATACAAGTACAAAGAAGATAGTTCAAATTATCAAACATTGATTTTATATTATATAAAATTATTTATCCTGGAAAAAATGTAAGGCATATATGAACCCTTAGCTACTGATATGTATATAAAATGTTCATGATGTAATAGTTATTGTCATAGAAAATGGGCACAGTGTCTCAAGTTCAAATCCTATATATATATATGTGTGTGTGTGTGTGTGTGTGTGTAGGATCTAAATGTATCTAGACTGTATTTAAAGATTTTTAATTTAAATAAAAATGCATGATCATCTAAAGTGAAGCTGTCTAAATGTCTAAACAGATATCTAGACGTCTAAACTTTGTCTAGATTTCCTCTAGATGAGTCAGTGCCAATTTGAAAAAAAAGGTCTTGATACTGTTTTTGGTGATATTCAGGATTGTGCAAGTGTAGCAGCCTCCTTATTCATCAAACCTAAATGTCAACAACTTTTTCTTGCTTCCTAAATTGAAAATTCATCTTAAGGATAAGATTTTAGGATGTGGACAACATAAAAAAAATGTAACAATATGGATTCACTCTATAGCAAAAAAAGGAACTTCAGAGGTGCTTCAATCAATGGAAAACTCATTGGAATATGTTTGTTGAATGCCAAGGATATTATTTTGAAGAAAATTAATGTCTGATTCATTGTTCATTTCATTATGCTCATAGCATTTGGAAGAGGTGCTGATAAGTTCTCGTCCTAACCAAAACAGATTGATCTAGCATTTATAAAATCATTAGCCAGCTCTCAAAAGTTTTTAAAGTTAGTGAATAATGAAATTTGTTTTCAATTTAATTATATTTTTTTAATAGTATAATGAGAATTATTTTAGTATGATGAGAATCCAAGTTTTATCTAATAATAAGAATCAACGTTTTCCAATACTACAAATTTAGTCTAGGGCACCTCAGGCGGTATAATGGTTAACAAGCTAGACTAGCAAACCTATATGAATGAGTTTAAGTTTCATTGGGTGCTTCATTCATATGGCCTTGAGCTACATCTAAGCAAAAAGCTTTGTAAATTATTACTACAAAGTTGGTCTTTTTAAAAGATTAATCAGTGAATAATAATGATAATTCTTCACAAATATCTTTAGCAGGGCTTCAAATGTACCAACTCTATCCTCTTCAGAGGGATAAGACCCCTCCAAAAAAGTGATGTCCTGATTATGGCACTAAACTGCATCTGTTGGTAAGGCTCTAGTTCTAGAAATCTGGGGAATAAGGAGTACCCCTTCACTCCCAGGTTCACTTTGGCTCAAAGTGGTAGCACCTATTCATATCTAATAGGATTATGTGCAAAAAACACACCTCTTAAGGAACAACTATATAAATAATGTAAATATGAACATACAATGAACATGATTCCTTAACCTCTTGGCATAAAATAACCCTAGAGGGGTTGACATGCTGTTAAAATCAATCAAAATTGGTGGAGATGCCCATGGTGTAATAGTTAGCATTGAAGGAAATGTACACAGAGACATGAGTTCAAGTCCTGGACAAGGCTGACTGCGTTTCACATAGCATTAATATCCTTAGGAAAGGTATAAATCCAATTATTCTCTCTCCAGCTATGAGTTAATAATAGGGAAGACTGGGATCTTTAACCTTGGTTAGGCAACCAGTCTAGGAGTGGGAAAACTCTTTATTCAAATCTGTTAAACTTTGCTTAAAAATTGACCTTGTGTCACATCCTGCCCATGTGGAAGGGTTGGAAAAAAACTAAGACTGGTTTTTAATAAGAATCTGCCACTAACCCTCTAAGTCTTATTACCATCCCTGTGATGTAAAAGTATGTATGTCTTCCAGCATTTTCTCACTCTTTTAGAAATCATTATAAGATGTAGATGACTCTTTCCCTGCCAATATATACTTATATGCTCTCTGTTACAGCCAAGTGTCACCTGGCCTAAAAAAGGCTTAAAAACCTGATTAAAAAAATCAAGTTAATACAACCCCTACAAGCCTGGAAAATGATAAAGTTATATTTGTTCAAAATATTTATTAATTTTCAGAGTTTTTTTTAAAGGTATTTAGGATTGCTGAATAAGTGAAAAACCATTGTCCATATACCATACTCAGCGTAAACAAGTCAGTAACCCATAGTAAATAAATGACAAAAATGAATAAAATGTCCCCTGAACATGAATAATTATTCTAAACTTTAATAAAAATGATTCTAGATCCTTTACTGTAATTATGACTACTTTACAACCCATGTACAATATAGATAAGTACTGTTAATATCGGTGGAGTCCCTGTGGTGTAGTGGATAATGTGCTGGACTGGGATATTGTAGTAAACAAGTTCAAATTCCAGTCATGTTATCACATTCACACTCAGACTAATACCCTTAGGAAATGTATGAACCTCCTTATCTCACCAGCTATGGGTTAAATAGAACCACTACAGGGATAGCTTTGGCGTTAAATAAACCATGAAGGTTGATATGCCATTAAACAAAGAAGCCAAACCAAACTGCTAGTATTTATGATTCCTTGTCTCAAAGATTCAGAATGAAACAAAAAATTAGGAAAATTTATTTTCTATTTTCCTGTTATTTATTTGACCTTGTATGAAAGACAGCTTACCAAATATTATGATTAATTATTGTATGAAGTGATAATTTACTTAAGGTTATTGAATTAGGTGCTGTATATTCAATGCATTGTGGGAAGAAATCAATTATTGATGACATATTTGAAGTTAGTACATGGATTCTCTTCTCAAAGGTGTTGAAGATTTGTCTGACTTTAGGAAGCTAATTGAAATATAGGATTAATGAAAGAGTTGAATATGCCATCAGTTTCAGCTATTTTGTATTTGTTTGAAATTGTCTGAATTTGTCTCTAAAAATGAGAAGCTTTAAATGTTTGACCATGATCAATTTTTTGTACAAGTTTAATTGCTACATATAGAATATAATTAATTTACATTTCATTCTGCATTGTATGTCTTGAAATATGTGTTTTTTTAAGTAACTGCTTTTTTCTTTTATTTTTTTAAACTTTATGAGTCAAATAGATCTGCTTGAAAATTATTTGTATTTGATGGGTATACTTGAAACCATATAAAAGTGTGTTAGGGACAGTTACTTGACAGTTACTTTTTCTGGGGACAACACTAATGTATCACACCAACCTTAAAGCATGGAATGGGGTATGTTATGGTGTGGGGGACTTTTGCCAATTGCAAAGTTGGCGATTTGCACCAGGTGAAGGGCAAATTGAATCAGACTGGTTATCACAGCATACTGCAGCATCACATGATCCCATCTAGAATGCAGCTTGTGGGTCAAGGATTTGTTCACATACAAAATATTGACCCAAAGCATGCTAGTAAACTCTGCCAAAGGTACATTAAAAGCAAAGAAGAACAGCACGTCCTTTAACTGATGTCTTGGCTGGTGCAATCAGCAGACTTAAATCCTATTGATCTGGTGTGGATGAACTTGACCAAAAAGTTAGAGCTAAACGACTCACAAGTGCAGTTGACCTCTGGCAGCTCTTGCAGAAAAGCTGAGCAGAATATTCTTTGGTCTACCTCTAGGCTTTGGGGAAAAGAATGCCAAGAATCAGTGAAACAGTGATAGCGACTAAAGAGGGTCATGATGAATTAAAAGCTTAAGAAGTTTTTGTTTTTAATTTGTATTTTATGTGGCTCAGGAAGACTTGTATTAAGTATAATAAATAAAAGTATAGTGGTGTTTAATTTTTTTCATTGAAAATAACACTTTTAGGATTAGAAATACAAATTTTTTAGGGTGGCCAAATACTGGTAGTGTTGCAAATTATTCATATGACTTTAGATACTAAAGCCTCTCAAATATATTTATTCTCTTCTATATCTTAACTAAAACTCCCTAAAATTAACTATAAAAACCTCTCTGACTTTCTCCTCTTCCATCATGTGACAATCCAACTATCCAATCAGAGTCAAGATACTTATTCACAGTTTTTAATCTTGACTATCACACTTTCTGTTCTGGATCTTGTTTGCAAACATATTAATAAAATTCTAACCCTAAACCATAAACAATCAACAAACCTTTACTACAAAAACTAATTTCAGAGTAATTATAAGATAGATGAACATATACTAGAAAACCTTATCCAAAAAAATATTCTTCCTACTGATCCTACCAAAAAAGTAAGACTTTCAATTTATTCTAACAAATTTAAAACCTCCAACCTAATTATTTCCAATAACTTTTCCCCCTTCTTGATAGGACAAACATCATATATATATATTCAAATGTCCCTTGGGAGACTGTGTCTCCAAAGAAAATAATATGTATGGTGGTCTTACCACTACAACTTTTTCAAGACAGCTTACAATGCACCTTAATGATTCTAGCTCTATAGCCTTACATCTTAAAACCTATCCTATTCCCAAATCCAAATTTTGGAAAATTCTAGTTGAAAACACCACTATAATAGCACATGAAATAAATAAGCTACAACTACAAATCCTAGAAGCCGTACATATAAAAACAAAAAAACCTAAAATCGATAGAATTAATTTTGAAAATAACAGCAATGTTTTGAAATGCCTTTAGTTTTTTTTGTTTGTTTTTTTTTAAATATTCCATATTTCTTGAAAATATTGAATTTCCATTGATAGCATTCAGTTTTTTAAATTCATCAGCCTCTCAGTTTTATCCAACTCTGAGTTTACATAATTTTGTTATAAAAACCTAAAAACTTTCAAAACTCTTTAAAAACACTCTTTACACATGCAAGCAACCCCTGATAATGGCCTATGAAAGGTTGGGACAATTTTGGTAAATTCATCCACCAATTCCAACCTGAAACCAAGACACTTTTCAGGAAACTACTATTCATCAAGGGAGAATAATTGTATGCATACCTTTCCCAGAGGTGTTAGTGCTATGAGAAATGCAAACAACCTCATCCATGATTTGAACTTATGTTGTCATGTCCATTTCCATTGATAATGACTGTAGTTAATACGTACCTTCAAGACACATTAGGTCAAGTTTTGCTAGAACAACGATGGATGTTTTAATAATGTTTTTTCACTATTTTAAAGTCCTGATGAAGGTTTACTAAAACCAAATTGTTTTAACGCTGACTTTCCATTATAATAAATTCATCATTTTTGGATTACTTTGTTTTTCTATTTTCTTCATGTCGGATTCATTTCCATTATTTACTCACACACACACACACACACACACACACACACACACACACACACACACACACACACACACACACACATACATATTTATATATATATATATATATATATTAATTAAGATTCATCTAATTATCTAATGAAAAGCATTAACATAGTCTAAGTTCAGTCACTAAACTATACCAGTGACTTGTTTCCAGTGGTGAAGGCTTGTGCAGAACCAGCCACACTTTTTGGATAAGCTGATCACAAAAGAATGTTGTACCATGGTGCCATAGATTCTCTGAACAACAAACTAATGTTTTGAAATCAGTGTTTTCCTTCTCCTAGACTGGCTGCCTGACAAAAATTAAAAGAATTACCCTGTTATACTATTTACCCATAGTTAAGGAGAGAAGAGTTTGGTTCATGCCCTTCCCAAGGGCATTAGCATACACAGAAAACATTGTTTATGATCTAAATTTGGCTTGTCAAGTGTTACATATTGATCTTTGACAGGCTGGTTAGTGTGAATTTCAAAAAAAGGATGTGCAGCTATCTCTTAAGATAAACAAGGGACTGTGGAAATGCCATGTGAATTGCATGGGAAGAATTGCGAAGGTGGGGCACCAGAAGGAAAGGTGTGGATGTTAGAAATATATATAATCATAAAAGTTTTGACCCCAGTTGTCAGTCAGAGTCAGTAGTCAGCAGAGAGAGCAGACAGCTGTTTTAGGCACTAGTTTAGGTGCCCCCACCCGGGCTGTAAGGCTGCCCTGTATCAGTCTCCTGTGAAAGAAGCATGAAGAAGAAAGGTTCTCTGGATACACATCTCAACTTGGTGTAAACCTAAACAGTTCCTGACAAACTCTCTTTCTCTCTCTCTCTCATGCAGTCATTTCGCCACAACTTTGTAAATAAAAAAAGTTTATATTTTTATGAGTAAGTGTTGTTGTCACTTGTTCTCCCAGGGTATACAACACAAGTCCATTTCCTATGGCAATAAATGTTATGCGATGTACACCTCTATAATATGTCAATGTTTTCCACAAATTGTCTTTTAATGGTTTCCAGAAATATTTTTATTCAAGAAAGAATAAAAATGGTACCTAAAATCCATGAAAAATACTTTTAAAATGGAGGTTTTCTATTTTTATTTTAATGCATAAAAGAAAAAAATTGTAAATTTTTTCTCGTTTCTATTTTTTATTTTTTAAATATATGTTCAGAAGAAAGCTGTAAAAAGTTATTTCTGCTTAAAAAAAAGAAAAAGAAAAGAAAAAACTTAAGTGTAACTGAAATAAGCCAGGAATCTGTTCAACTATGTCTAATAGAGTTTTATTTTTAGTATAAACTTTACTCTGTTATGAGAAAGTCTGCCAAAATCAATTGTTAAGAGTGTCTTTTAAGAGCGCAGATCAATTTCTTTTTAACAACAAAACAGTTGGGAAGTTTGAACAAGAATAAAATCCAATATATATTTTTTTCAGCTAATAATTGTAATGGCAGTAACTCCTGTAAAATGCATATGAGAAGCTTTTTGTTAGTGAGCATAAACTATATGTCAGAATCAAACCTTGCATAAACACAAATCAGTATATATATATATATATATATATATATAGTCAACTATTTCAAAGAGTTCTCTGTCATGCATAGGGCTTGGACTAAGCACCACCTCAACATCTTGGGAGCTGTTGTGATTAATACATAGCATTTGACTCTGTGAAGAGAGAGAGAGAGAGAGAGAAGGAGAGGTCAAACACAAATTAGAAACATTTGGGGAGTCATTTACTTGATCTGAAGTACAATGAATTTTTTTGTCTCCTCCCAATTCTAGGATCATTTTCTTTTAAAACTTTAACTCAAATATATTAAGATTGAACAGAGACCAGTTACCACACCAAGGGCCATGGAAAGATCTATGTTGGGAATATCTTGGGTGAGCTCATCCAAAAAGAGGTAATTCAAGAGTTGAGCGGAGTGAAGTATGTGATCACTGAGTTCTCCTAGGTCAGACAGGTTCACAGATATCAGGTGGACCTGGAGACTGCAAATGACTTCTACGATGATGGAAGATGAAATTGTCTAAAGATTTGAGCCAACATAGCAAAGAAGGGTAAGGGCAAGAATGAAATGGCAATGTGTTGTGGTCAGTGATGTGGAAAATCAGATGGGCTGGCCAATAAAGGAATATTTAGCCAGCATGGTATTATTTGCATACTGTTTATTTCTGAATTAAGTTTTGTGATTATTATATTTTCTTCTGGATGAATCAGTGAATTGTACCTGGTCTGATTATAGCCAATAGTTAAACACAGAACGTTGCAAATTCCCGATCGTTGAGTCAAGAAAAGCCGAGATAAACAAATTTAAAAAAAAATAACCCAGAAACAATAATTGTTTCCCTTGCATCTTGTTTGATCTCTCTGTCATGTTCCCAAATGAATGGATAAGTTTCGTGTGACCTTTTCCTTCTTTTTGTATTCTACACATTCTGTAAATACTTCTATAACTAGATAAAGACAATAGCTTTGAGAAAACTGCATCATACAAAAATCAAAAGCGTTGTTTTTCTTTTTTTGTGTTTTTGTGAACCGTGACAGGAACTATTTTCTCCAGGAACAGGGATTCTTTCAGCATGGATTCCAGCCAAAATTAGATCGACTCCAACAGTGGAAACAATCTGAGGTAGCTAAAACACCGCTATTTGGATAAAAAATTCACAACATGGCGAATGGTGGCAGTTATCTCAGATTAACTAGGAAAGCCAAAAAATCTAATTAAACACTTAATACCAAATAAAGAGAGCAAATATCAAAATTTCATAAGACACTGATAACCAAAAAATTCAGAAATGAATATGCAAATACAATTTTGAAACAGAAATTCATGTTTGATTTATTGAATTTTTGTGTTTGTTATCTGATTGGTTGATTGCGTTTTATGGCATATCAACCATTGCGGCTTATCTAATGATTTTTAAGTGAATTATTTTTAGGTAACATTTTTTAAATGAGCCCAAGCTCATTTGTTTGCTCACAGTTGAATGGTTTTAAATATTGGTATCTAGTGGAAATTTATTGCATATCAGGATAGCACATTGCATGTCCCTTTTATTTCCATTAAACATTTTGTTCACATCATTTTCTTTGGGCTGAATGCCTTTTTAATCTTGGGCATAAAACCCTTGCTTTGTACCTTGGTATGAAAATACACTGAAGGAAAAGGTTCTAGTGGTTGACTCTGTACATGGGTTGACCACGTGAAACTGGCACCTTCTGTTTCCTTTTTTACTTTCCAGCAGGTGGAGAGAAGCACATACCACTATGAAGGCAGTAGACCTTGACTCTGGCAAGTAGCTGAAATGAATACACTTTTGGACTTTGTGGTTTGACTTTAAAAAGTTGAATTTTCTTATTCGCCCTAATCCCAGCATATGCGATGTATGCCTAAGAGAAATTATATGTTAAAGCATAGTCTGGAGGAAAACGTATTTCAAACATGCAGCCCTTTATACTTATTTTCCAGCCAAGGTTCCAGACGAAAAACAGAAGCATCTTAAGAAGTGACAGAAGCCAATCTGAAAGAAGCCATTAGCACCTACTTTGTAGTCTACCAAAGAAAATTATAGTTTCTGGCAAGCGAAACTAGACTGAAACTGGAAGCCTTTACTCTAACGAGAGTGATTTGGGAAACACACCATAAGGACAGTTTCCATTTGCTTCTGTTGAAGCCTTTAAGAAAAGAAATTATAGTTTCTGGTGAGAGAAACTTGACAAAAGACTTTAAGCCTTTACACCTGTAAGAAAAAGAAAAGAAAATTTCTGGTAAGAGAAACTTGACAAGGCTTGAAGACTTTACATGGACAAGTTGAAACTTATCCCTTACTTTGCATTTTTCAAACTTTCTTGTGGGTAAATTTTGTTGGTTAATTTTGTTTGTAGAAACCCATATTTGAGAAACTGTTTTCTTGTATTGTATTTGTCGCTGCCTCCCACCAGACAGGACTTGACACAAGGTCAAAAGCCTGAAGGTTGATTAAAGTGGGGATAAAGGGGAGGGGAAGGTCAGGAACAAGCCGAGACTCAAACACTGCTGGTCTATGCTGCTTATCAACCCACTAAGTGCAATGTGGGCCTAATGAGGCAAGCAGTATTACGAATCCAAATTTGGATCCAGGCACGTATGCCGGGTTATAGCTTAAACTAGACAGCAAGGTCTAGTGTTATACATAGGGGACAAAGGTTGCAGCTTGTCCACCTGAAGGTGGCCCAACCGAAGTTGGGGGCCTTTTGGCCTCAAATCTGCCATTGGTTGATACCCCATCTGACATGAATGCCAGATGGCCCAGCCAAAAGGCCAGGTATTGTATTGTTCAAACTTGTGACTAGGTGCCTAGAATTCGGAATCTTGCAACACTTGCATATGGGAAATATATGCAACTTTGTGAAGAGTCACCATACGGGGTTGACTCTTGTAAATAAATTCTTTCGAGTTATAACCAAATAAGACAATTTGTGTTTTCTTCCTGTTTTTCCCTTTCCCATTTTCTTTCAGATGTGGGTTAAAAGTTGAATTTATCTGCTAAGTTGGGCTGGGGGTGTAGAATACACTGACTGCATCTCTGCAGAGGGTTAAAATCTCCCACCACTACTGAGTATCCAGAATATGACACTAAACAATATTGGTGAGGCTCCAATAATGCTGGAGCTTTGGGGAATGCGGAGTACCCCTTCATTGCAATTGCTTCCTTGTCCACTCTGGGCTGGAGTGGTAGCACCTAATAGGGTCCTATATATGTGTCAAATAGAAGTTTGACATTTAAACTGAATGCAAACAAATGACTTATGCTAAACTGAATAGTTAGAAATAGAACTGTCAGATCCTTTAACTGTAAGTAAGGGGAGGTCCTCATGGTGTAATGGTTAAAGCAATGGACTGCGGAATAGTAGTAATCGAGTTCAAACTCCAGTCATGCTATTACATTCACTTTTGGACAAATACCCTTGGGAAAGGTATGAACCCCCTTATCCTGCCAGCTATGGGTTAAATAGTGTCACTACTGTTCTTCTAGGATAATGGCTTTGGCATTAAATAACTTACAAAGGTTGATATGCCATTAAATAAAGAAACCAAACAAAAACCAAACTGTATGTAAACAAATGACTGATGTTTAATTGAATTGTTAGTGATACATAACAATACTTGGAACCATTTAACAGCGTGCTAAGAATGATTAATGTTGATTAGAATAATTAGTGTTAAAAAGCAATACTTGTAATCACTTTACTGTGTGCAAACAAATGATTCATATTGAATAGAATTATAAGTGTTAGATAGCAATAATCAAAATCATTTAAGTGTAAAAAACAATAGCAATACTAGTGTGTAAACAAATTAGTTCTAACTCATTTAAAAATGAAATTACATTGAGTTCAAGCCAAGGGTAGTAAGCAGTAGTTGATTGCTCGGAACAGTAGTGGTTTGCAAAATAATTAGTAGTCAGCTGCACAGGAGGAGAAAACTGATCAGCATCCAAATCCAATTAAGGTGTCACACACCCTCTCCCACTAGGATATTGGCAGGGGCTGTAGAATATGCCAACTGCACCTCTGCAGAGTGGTAAGATCACTCCAATGAGGCAACCTGTTGGCTGTGGGAGGTGGCCTATAATGTTTGAAGGTAGGATCCTGGTAGTCACTCAGTATGTGACTTAAAAACTGAAGTGGTCACGTGACTTGCAACTCTCCACCTTAGCCTTTATGGAGCTACATGAGTGGTTGGAGAAGCTCAATCTAATCAATGAGCTGGCCCTGTCATGCCCTAGCACCTATATGATTGTCCTGACTCTATTCTTGAAATTGCTCGAGGTAAATAAGAACCCAACCTATTTTATCTTAAAGGTACTAGAATGTGGTGGCTAAGGGTCAAGATAAGATATTAGATAAGAAATACTTGAAACCATTTAAACTGTGCAAACAAATGATAAATATTAAATCAAATTTACAGCTAGATTGTAATAATTGAAACCATTGTATAAAACAAATGAGTAATGTTAGATAAAATTATTAGTGTTGGATAGTAATACTTGAAACCATTTAACTGTATCCAAACAAACGATTGATATTATTGATCAAAATCAAATCAGATAGGAATACTTGATAAATAGAATTATTAGTGTTACATAGCAATACTTGAAACCATTTAATATGATTAATATTATCAATTGTGTGCAAACAAATGATTAATTTTAAATTAGATAGAAATACTTGATGAATAGAATTATTAGTGTTACATAGCAATACTTGAAACCATTTGATATGATTAATATTATCAATTGTGTGCAAACAAATAATTAATTTTAAATTAGATAGAAATACTTAATGAATAGAATTATTAGTGTAAGATAGCAATACTTGAAACTATTTAACTGTGTACAAACAAATGATTGATATTATAAACTGTGTGTAGGCAAATGATTAATATTGAATGAGATAAGAATATTTGATGAATAGAATTGCTAATGTTAAATAGCAATACTTGAAACCATTTAACTATGTGCAAACAAATGAGCTCTAACTGATTTTAAAAAAATTACAAACAAATCATATATAGGGGGCAAAAGCAAAATTAAGAATATTCTCATATAATAATAAACAACTTTATTATAAAACAAGATTAATTTTAGTTTAAAAAAATAAATAACAAAACAAGAAGAAAGATACAAAACAGTAAATTTACTCAATATGGCCACCGTTTTTTTCAATTATTTTATCAACACACCTTTGAAATGATTTGCATGCCTTCAAATAAATTCTTCTGATATTTTATTCCCTTTCTCCTCAATAGCAGTCTTAAGTAAACCTAGATTTAGATGGGAAGTTGCATTTGTTTTGTTTTCTAAAACATCCCATATAGCATAATCAAAGGGGCTTAAATCTTATCTAATTGCTGTTCTCAAAGTTTTCTTGTAGACTTTTAATTCATTAGTATGCTTTCTTATTGATGTTGTGGGGTCCTTCTTAATCACTGTAGAGAGAGAGAGAGAGAGAGAGGGAGCAGTTAAAAAGACTTCTTTTTGTTTTTTGTTCAACCCTCCACTTACCCTTTTCCTTAAAAAGCTCTTTTCCAGTAAAAATTTTTTTTCTTAGCTTTGTATATGGTAGACAAAGAAACTTTGGCTTGGTTTTGGTATTAAGCAAATCATAGATTCTTTGTTGTTTTTTCTTGCTCACTCATATTGGGCTGAATTTTAATTAAAAAAGTGCTTGAATAATAGAGCTAATCATGAAAATTTAGATTTATCATGTTTTTTTCAAAAACTGGACTAATCAGACAAAAAAAAAAAAATTCAATTATTCCATATTTTGCTTCCACACCCTGAATATTTAATATATATGTATAAATTTGGCATTAAATAACCATCCAGGTTTGATATGTCATTAAACCAAATAACCTAACCTAACCAAGCCCAGTTAGCTGGGACAGTAGAATATACCAATTGCATCTTTGCAGAGAGGTAAGACTCATAAAACACAACCAACCTAATCAGAAGTGATTGGTTGGTTGGGTTTTATGGCATATTAACCTTTGTAGGTTATTTAATGCCAAATCCATTTTTATACAACTAACCAGTTCTATTTCAGACAATTTAATTTAGTATGAGTACACAGTTTAATAGTCAAAAACATTTCCATTTCAAGCTATTCAGTTTAGTCAAACAGTTCTAATTCAAATAATTCAGTTTAGTATAAGTATAGTTTTTTTCCATACACAGTTAGATGCCAAAACAGTTCTATTTCAAGCAGTTCAGTTTAAGTACACAGTTTATATGTCAAAACAGTTCTATTTTAAACAATTCATTTAGCATAAATACACAGTTTAAATGCAAAAACAGTAAACTCTTGAAACCACAGTTTAGTTCTATTTGACCCATAGATAGGACCCTATCAGGTGTTACCACTCCAGGCCAGAGCGGACCTGGGAGCGATGGCAATGAAGGAGTGCTCCACATTCCCTAAAGCTTTAGCATTACTGGAACCTCACCATTAGATTGTTTAGTGTCATAACCAGGACACTCGTTGAGAGGGTCTTACCTCTCTGCAGAGATGCAGTTGGTGTATTCTACACCCCCAACTGACTGGGCAATCAGAAGAGCGAGTTCAAATGACAATATAAGTGTATACTAGAATTTATACATTTTGATCCATACTGATCCATAGTTTATAGTTTCAACCAAAACCTGTAGCCAAAGCCCAGTTTACTGGGTCTGTAGAATATACACCGACTGCATCTCTGCAGATGGGTAAGACTCTCCCCCAATAAGTGTCCTGGTTATGACATTAAACAATCTGATGGTGAGGCTCCAGCCCTGAAACTTTAGAAAATGTGGAGTACCCTTTCATTGCTATCAGTCCCATGTCCACTCTGTTCTGGAGTGGTAGTACCTTTATAGGGTCCTATCTATGGGTCAAATAAAACTGTTTGATATTTAAACTGTGTGCAAACAAATGTCTTATGTTTAATTGAATTGTTAGTGATGCATAGCAATACTTAAAACTCTTTAATTTAATTGAACTGTTAGTCTTACATAGCAATACTTGAAACCATTTATGTGAATGCAAACAAATGATAAATACTTAATAAACCTATTCGTGTTAGAATATTTGGAACCGTTTAACTGGGCAAACAATAGCAATACTTAGGTGCAAACAAATTAATTCTGACTCATTTAAAAATAAGATTACCAACAAACTATTGACTAACAAATCATATGTATAATCATTTAAATGTGTGCAAACAAATGATCTCTGGCTCGTTTAAAAATGTTATATACAAACTATGTATATGAATATGTAAAAGAGGATTTGGTATTAAATAACCTATGATGGTTGATAGTGGTTTTATGGCATATCAACAATCATATATAATTAATATATATGTATAAAGAGGATTTGGCATTATATAACCTACAATGGTTGATATGCCATAAAACCAAACCAAATCAAACCTGAAACCAATTAACCTTTTCTTGATAAACATGATGTGGAATTGATTGATTTTAATGGCATGTAAACCCTTAGTGGTTATTTTATGCCTAGAGGTTAAGGAGTCAGAGTCATATTGATATTTTCTGTGTAATTGTTTCTTAAGAAGTTCGTTTTTTGCATTTGATTCTATCAAGTATGAATAATTTTCAAAAATTTATTTGACCCCTAGATTTGACTACTACCACTTCGGGTGAGAATGGACATGGGCATAATGAGCATGAAGGTGTACTTCACACTCCACAGATCTCCAGAACAGGAGCCTCACCATCAGATATAGTTTTGTGACAGACCGAGAACACCTTTTTTGGGGTGGGGTGGGTGACTCATCTCCAAATGTCGTCAGAGGCAGAACTGGATGAGCTGTGGAAGACGCTATCATACAATAGATCCAATATATCTTTATCCACTTTTTTTAAAGATAGGAACAAAAATGTCCCCACCGTATTATTATATAAAAAAAAAATGAGATTATAAACACATATTTTTTTTAGACATATATTCTTATAGTAGGGGTAATAGGGCTAACTCAAGAGCTGTCAATGAGAAATTTCTTCATCCAAGATCTTACTCTGGCAGTGAATTGGATAGAGATTTAATACAATTTGTAATAAGTGATGATGGCAGCAAAAGTCTTGGAACAATTGACAAGATATCTAATGAAAAAATCCTTTATCCTGGTTTTTTTTTTCTCTGGCAATGAATTGGTTAGGTTTCTGTTTAATGGCATATCAACCTTTGTGGGTTATTTATTGCCAAAGCCATCCTTGTAGAAGGACAGTAGTGGTACTATTTAACCCATAGTTTGGGGAGTAAGAAGGATCATATCTTTCTCAGAGTTATTAATCTGAAAATTAATATAATAGTACCACTGAAATTCAAACTCACTTACTCTAATGTTGCAGTCCAGCATGTTTGTCACTATGCCATGGGGATTTTACCTGGCAGTGAATATGATAGTGAACATTAAATTTCTAAGCAAATATAAAATTCCAACATGAAAAATAAAACTGCATGAATATATATACAAGGGAGCACATATTATGTATTCATATTTTTTGTTTGAATTTCAATGTTGTAAAGTTTGGTTATAAATCAAACTTAATATCTGCTTAGATTGTATTATGTTTCAATAAAAATAGTAAAATCCTTGCATATTTGGCTTATATTGAATATCATATCAAACCATTTATAGTTATGTATTGATATTTTTGGTTTCTGATTTGGTTGGTTAGTTGTTTTATTTTACAATGTATCAACCCTGTTCGGGTTATCTAACGCTGAATCAAGTTTCAAACAATTCAGTTTAATATAAGTATAGTTTTTGTTTACAGTTAGATATCAAAGCAGTTCAGTTAAATGTCAAAACAGTTCTATTTCAAACAATTCCGCTTAGCATACGTACACAGTTTAGTTCTATTTAAAAATAGCTCTATTTCAAACAGTTCAGTTTAGCATAAGTATGCAGTTTCAATGTCAAAAACAGTTCTATTTCAAGCAATTTAGGTTAGCATAAGTACACAGTTTAGTTCTATTTGACGCATAGACTGGACCCTATCAGGTGCTACCACTCTGGGCTAGAGTGGACCTGGGAGTGATGGCAATGAAGGAGTACTCCGTATTCCCCAAAGCTTCAGCATTACTGGAACCTCACCATCAGATTGTTTACTGTTATATCCAGGATACTCATTGGGAGGGTCTTGCCCCTCTGCAGAGAAGCAGTTGGTGTATTCTACAGCCCCAGCTGACTGGGCAATTGGTTTATGGAGTACCCCTTCATTACGATAACTTTCAAGTCTACTCTGCCCAGGAGATGTAGTATCTATTAGTGTTCTTTCTATGGGTAAAATAGAGTTGTCCAATTTTTTTGCTAGGGATGATTATTATTGATTTGAAACCATACAGCTATGTCCAAGTTCTTCATATTAAATTGGAATACTTGATAAATAGAATTGCTAATGTTAAATAGCTATAGCATTTAACTGTGCAAAGAAATGATTAATATAAATAGGATTATTAGTATTGGATAATACTTGAAACTGCTTAACTGTGTGCAAACTAATGAGCTCTGGCTCATTGTAAAATTTTACCGACAAACTGTTCACTTACAGATCACATATATAAACAGGATTTGGCATTAAATAACCTACAAGGGTTTATATGCCATTCAACAAAACCAAACCTAAAGGAATTGTATGTTCCAACATAAATTCTAAAATTCCTGTATATTTGGTTTATATTGAACCAGACTGCTAGGAAAACTTTCACAGAAATAGTTAAAAATAATTCTTTACAAACTGTTATGTTAATTTGTTTAATAGCATATCAACATTCATGGGTTATTTAATTCCAAAGCCATTTTCATAAAAGAACAGTAGTGGTACTATTTAATCCATAACTGTGGAAGGGTATTTGTCCAAAAATGAGTGTAACAGTGACTAGAGTTTGAACTCACTATATTGCAATCCTGCATGTTATCCATTACACCATGGAGACTCCCCTTCTTAACAAACTGCAGTTATGGCAAATTCTAAACAACCAGAACAAAACCACATTATTTCTATAGAGAAATGTTTGAGGATTGCAAAGATGAAGATGTGTTTATAAAGTGTCTAATTTCCTCTGATGCATCAAATATAAGTTGAAGTAATAAACTTTAGATATTTCATGGATAAAGTGGTTTATTATTTATTTTTTTTTTGTCATTATCAACTCCTTAGTTTTAGCCACAATGACCCCTTTGTATCAGACGCATAGAATTCTCATTAGAACATTTTAAAATTTTCTGAGTGATTGATTATCATGACAAGTATGTTTAAAAAGGGGTTTAAACTGAAGTATTTACCAAAACAAAAAAATGAATAGTACTGTAATTATTTGTGTATAAGACATTTTTTTTCCAGATTTTTCAGCTTAAAAAAGTCAGGGGGTTTGTATTATACATGAAAACTATGATAATTAGCATTTTTTTCTGGCCACATGCTTCACCATATTCAGAATGGTATGACTGAAAGTAAGTTATATTTCTCATCTGCTGTTGCAGAGAAATATCTACTGAAATGAGTTCGTTTATCTTTCTCCTATTGTGAGCTTATTTTTTTTTCTCCAGGCTTATAGCATTTTTGTGTGAACATGTCGATGTGTTTGTTCTAAATACTGTATAAATTTTGTGTTTAAGACAATGTAAACTAAAAATTCTTATTTCTAGTCAGTATGAACAGAGGGAAAAAAAAAAGTCAAGTATGCATTGTACATGAGATTTTTTTTTCTAAAATTTCGTAATTCAAAGTTAGGTGTGTTTTATTCACATAATTATTTTGTTCTTTTGCATTATTAACTGCTTGATTTTAACCATAATAACCATTTTGCATCAGATACATAAAATTGTCATTAGAACATTCTAAAATTTTCCATGGTCGATTATAACCCCCCCAAGTCATATTTACTATGACAAAAAACAAATAAAATGTCAATTTTCTTTAAAATCCTCTTGATATTCAACATTCCAGGAAATTTTTTTTTTATTGGTCAAAAGCACCTCAAACTCTTGATATGGTATTAAATGGAACCAGATTTCTTTTAAATGTCCGCCACATCCTAAGTGATGAATTTTCAATTTAGGAAACAAAAGTTGCAGAGATAGGTCAGATGAGTGCTATATTCACACAATCCTAGGTTTTGTCAAAACCTGCTGTTTGAAAAGTATCAAGGCTGGCTTCACATTTCCCTCTTTCTTTCAAATTAGCACCAAGTCATCTAAATACTATCACTTTATAAGTAACTCAGCTGTGCATATTTTTATTTAAAGCATCAGTCTTGATACTTTTTAATCACAACTTGGTGTATTATAGCTAGTTTGCATCCTAAATAAATGTATGATGTCCAGATTAGCACTTCTGATTTTCATGGTTTTGAAATAGTGGTATGGGTGAATTGACTGAAATATTGAATACTGGGGCATGGATTGATTGAGATCCTTTCAATAATGGAGGCACACGAGTCATGCTGGTAAGTTGAGAATGCAAGAGCATTGATTGACTGAAATCCTCTCTCATCACTTAAGTGTAATAAAAAAAAAAAAAAAAAAAAAAAAAAAAAAAAAAAAAAAAGCAAGCAAGGGAATATATGTAGTGATTCTCTAGAGAGCAGTTCATTTAATAATAGAAATTTACCCCCCCCTCATCCCCTATTACTATAGGATCCTGATGGGCATAAAGTTCTCATAAATGACAAGAGAATATACATATAAATCAACTCACATTGAGGAGTTGAAAAGGCAGGAGCATCAGTCAACTGAAATCTTTTTGAATTAAAAAAAAAAAAAAAAAAAAAAAAATCACAATGAGCTATATCTACTGAGTATAGACTGGGTTGCCATTGCAGAATCCTGTATTTCACCAAGTATTATCAAGAATTGATCACTTATCTAGACAACTTTATCATACAAGCTCCACGTAAATTTACTCTTTGGACTCCACCTACGATCATTCAGTATCTGTTATCCTTAGAAAATAATAAAATTGCAAAAATTATCCAAGGAAAACAATTCTTTTGACATGCTTACACAACTTAGAAACCAATAAAATTTGGACCAAAGATATAAATAAAACAAAAAACAAAAACCTCAATTTGTCTGGGTTCTATATTCATCACATTAAAACTTAATCTTTTCAAATTTTTAAGCCTTATGAGAAATTCCATTATAGTAGCAAGTCATATTGAATAATCTATGTTCAAACAACTGAATTTCTTTTAAGTCAGTTGTGAGAAAAGGTGGTATACCATGTAATTTATATGCAATCATGTATTTAACCCCTCCCACCATGGACAGAAAGTGACAAGGTCAGATAATTTTATTTTTTCCTTTTCTTAGGCTGGTATCTGTACAAAGGTAAAAGAGCCTAATCTGTCCTCGAGTTTATAGCTTGTGGGAGGAAAGAATAGAAAGATGACTGATTTTCCATAAGGGTATTAGCTCTATTATTTACCCAACTGCTCTGCACAAGCAGGATGCAAGAATGTTAAACTCCACTTAAAAATTGACAATTTGAATTCAGGATTTTCCCCTCTGTGAGACTGGTTACCACATCAAGGTTATACAGTCCAATCTGTCCTATTTACTCATAGCTGGAGGAAGAATAGTCAGATGAATAACTTTTCCTAGGATATTAGCATAATGTGAAATGCAAAGAGCCTTGTTCAGAATTTGAACTAGATGATAACCATCATGCCATGAGTGCCTCCATTAGTATATACAAAGATTATTTTACTTGTAATCAAATTTTGACTAATGATAAATAGAAAAGGGATGCTGGGCTTGCAAAGTAAGAGAAAAAGCAACTACATCAAGCTACATAGATTAATCATGACTGATTAAATGGCTACTGCTTAGTTAATTAAGTCATTGAATAATGTTATTAAATCATACACAAACACAACAGGAACCTATTAAGAATATTCCTTATGATGGCCTTTTCTAACTCATTTGATGTTTTTCCACACAAACAGTATAAAAGGCCCTATTTGAAGAGGTTAACATTGTCCTTCAAAAGTAAAAAATCCAAAAAGTTATAGGTAGAAACATAAGTATCATACAAAGTGATTAAAAATGACCCCCCGCCCAATTTTTTTTTTTTTTTAAAAGATATATTCAAAAATTTATATATATATATATATATATATATATATATTCACACAAATATATTAACATAATGTATATGATTCTTAACTCCCAGGCATAAAATAACTCCAGATAGGTTGACATGCCGTTGAAGTCAATTGGGAACTGTAGAGTAAAAAAGTTTTCATTTTATACTAGTTCTTTTCTAAGGAGTATTGCTTGCAATAAAATATTGCAAATCTAAATAATTGGAAGACTTAATTAGTTCTATTTTTATTTGTATGCATTTTAGTATTTTGTATGCACAAGAAGAGAGGAAATGCATGATCCACATTTTTTTTTTTTTAAAGTGAGAGAGGAAAAAGAGGCGAGATTGATCTATTGTCTGACTAGAGACTAATTCCTGAATTATTGGTTCTTTAAAATATAGTTTACATTTCTAAACATTAGAAGCTATTGTTATACAGATCTTAAGTCAATTAAGCAACAAGCAGCTGTTAAAATTCAATACACAACAAGAAGGTGGGGGTGGGGTGGGATAACAAAAAGTTTTGAAATACATTTTTCAGTATATATGACCTCTGTTTATTGTGCTACATGACACCACATTACTCTAAGTACATAAATAACTCATTATTGCAAACTTGATCAATATATGTTAGCATAGTTCATCATAAACATTTATGATCAGCAGTTGAGTTTATGAGTTCAAGACTAGTATCAGTCTAGTGACTTAAATACTTTTGAATTACTTAAGTAATACTGCAGTAGAGGCTATTTAAAAAAAAAAAAAAAAAAAAATCTTCCTGGATAAACAGTTACTATATAGAAGGGAGAGGAAGAAAAAAAAAATAAAAAAAATACAAGAGTAAAGACGTAAAAAGAGACCAAGAAATCCAACAGAGTAAAATCCAAAGAGAGGGAAAAATAAATAAGTTTGATTAATGTTCATGGTGTAATGGTTATCACTATAAAAGTAGACTCAGCTACTCAAATTTAAATCTGGAATGAGGCCATTTGCATTTTACATAACATTAATACCCTGGGGAAAGGTAGGAATCCAACTATAGATAAACAGTTGAGGTTATGGAATGTTTATAATGGGTAGATAAAAACTAGTAAATATAGACATATATAGATGTGATATGGTTTTTTTTTGTTTCATTCAATAACTAACAAGCTTTAATGAAGGTGCAAAAATTGAAACATTGACAAATAACTCAATAAAATCATCCTATGAAGAAGATCTTGGTTTTTTTTTGCATCTGCAGACAAACAAACAAACAAAACAAAAAAAAAAAAAAAAAAAAAAAAGGGGGGGGGGCATAGTAACTTGGCTGCCAAAGCTCAAATTTATCAGAGTATAGAAAAATCTGATTCATTTCTCATTAAATCTTTGGTTCAAGAAGACATTTTTTCAAATTAAATTGTATAGTAATTGAATTTTTATAAGCAGATGTCATACCTGGTTTGTGTACGAGTATTTCAAAAATTTACATTTATTCATTATAGAATAGGCATATTATATATATATATATATATATATATATATATATATATATATACCCCCCACTGTACAAGTTGGATGTAACAATGTCAATTTTAAGCCAAGTTTAAAATGAATTCAGAATTTCCCTTCTAGACTGGTTGCCATAACAAGGTTAAGAACAAGTTTGCCTTACTATTTACCTATAGCCAGAGAGAATAGTTGGATTCATACCTTTCCCAAAGTTACTGATGCTATAGGAAATGCAAACAGCCTCATTCAAGATTTCAACTTGGGTCACCACACCCATTCCCTATGACAGTAACTATTACATCACAAGTACCTAGACATTGTATAATATTCAATATCAGTTTTTGACTCAACTTTGTCACTTCCAGCATCATTGCCAATAATCACCAGATAGATCATTAATAGTTTAATCTAATCTTCACTAACAGCAGCAAGATCATGCTGCTAGTTTTAATTTTGCATCCAGGATGTAAATGAATAACCATTAAAATAAATTTAGGTAATGTATCTATGTTTAAATTGAGTTGTGTTGAGAAACTGAGGTTTAATTTGAAGTCACCTAAATTCAAGGCTTTGACAAATAAAAGTAAATCAGCTTATAATTTTTATCTATATTAAGAGTAGAACAGAAGATTTTTTCAACAAGAGAATTTGAAGACGCCCCCTGCTCAAAAAAAAAAACAAACAAAAAACAAACACCCAATAACAACACAACCAAAACACTTATAGTCCAGGTTACCCTTACTATGAGATTATATATATATATATATATATATATATATATATATATATATATATATTAGTATTGATGAGTAGAATTAATATTAATAGCAATACTTGAAATGCACAAATAAAGAGAGGGAGGACTTGGCATTAAACCACAAGGGTTCATGTCATGGAACACAACCGAACAAAAAAAATTTTTTTTTTTTTTTTTTTTAAAAGCAGTATTAAAGATAAAGACAAATTAATTAATTTGAATTTTACTTCAGTCTTTATTAAGTTTTCTTTTGAACTTTTAGTGAAAAGAAAAAAAATTAGAGGGTCAGATAGCTTTCTGATGGAGAGAGGAGTAAAGTTTTGTAGAGTAAAAAGTTTTAGTTATAAATATGTAATGATCCTAGTATTTTGAAATTTGTTACACTATTTCAGGAATGTTTTCAACAAGTTTTGAGATTATATAAACAAGCAGAAAGCTGTCCCCACCCACTCCCATTTTTTTTTGGTATATGGGATTCAGCTCAAAATTAGGTGCTAAATGACAAATTACAAAAACAACTTTGGTAATTTATTTAACAAATTTTAATGTTTACCTAATACCTGCTGATCTTTATCTGGCTGCTATCTTCACATACAAACATTTGACTTGCGTTCAAGTTTTGTATCGTGTCTGATACAGACTAAGGGATGATGTTTGAACCAGTTGGCAACAGGTGGTCCTCAAGAAGTTTGTTTATAACAGAGAAACAATTTGCCATTTTTTAGTGATTGAGGCTTGGGATGAAAAGGAGTTTTGATAGCAGCCAGACAAAGACTTTAGAGAGAGAGAGAGAGAGAGAAAGAAAAAAAAAAGAAAAGAAAAAAAATGGGAGATGTACATGAATACAACACAGCACATGACATGAAGACTCTATATACATATACAAGTCTCAATCACTTGGCAAATCCATCGAAAAACTTGTCTTAGCTTGTGCCAGCCTTTTCAGACACCGCATTTGAATCTTTGTAGAAATTGTTTCTCTTTAATTTATTAAAGTCCCATAAGAATCCTAAGAGATCTTAATTTTATAATTCATCTTTTTCTTCTGGTTCACCCTGAGGTGGTTGTTCTCCCCCTTGTCCTTGGTACAGTTTACTCATAATAGGTTGTACAATTTCTTCAAGTTCCTTCTTTTTGGCTTTATATTCTTCACTGTCTACATTTTGGTTTTCTTCTAGCCACTTGATCTTCTCTTCTACAGCTTTCTCAATTGTCTCTTTCTCTTCGGTGCTGAGTTTACCACCCAATTTCTCTTTATCTGCCAATTGAGTTTTCAGGGAATAAGCAAAACCTTCCAAATCATTTCGGGCTTCCACCTTCTCTTTGATTTTCTTGTCTTCATCAGCATATTTTTCAGCATCTGAAACCATCTTTTCAATTTCTTCAGGAGTAAGTCTGTTTTGATCATTCTGGATAACAATGTTGTTTTTGTTTCCTGTACCTTTATCTTCAGCAGTTACTTTGAGAATACCATTCACATCAATTTCAAATGTGACTTCAATCTGAGGAACACCCCGTGGTGCTGGAGGAATGCCAGTTAGATCAAATTTGCCCAGCAAGTGGTTGTCTTTAGTCATAGGTCGTTCTCCTTCAAATACTTGGATAGTGACTGTAGGCTGATTATCTGAGGCCGTGGAGAAGATTTGGGACTTCTTGGTTGGAATAACAGTGTTACGCAGGATAAGCTTGGTCATAACACCGCCAACTGTCTCAATTCCCATGGTTAAGGGGTTAACATCAAGCAATACAAGTTCTCCAGTGTCCTCTTCACCACTAAGTACACCAGCTTGCACAGCAGCACCATAAGCCACAGCTTCATCAGGGTTGATACCACGGTTTGGTTCCTAAAAAAGTAAATAGAATAAATAAAAATAAGCAAATTATTTAGGCTAGAGCTTAATCTATTCCAATTTCTTAGACACAAGAAATAACTAGAAGACTTATTTACCTTGCCATTGAAGTAGTCCTTCACCAATTGTTGGATTTTAGGAATCCTAGTTGAACCACCAACAAGTACAATTTCATCAATATCTTCTTTTTTGAGATCAGAATCTTCCAACACTTTTTGGACGGGTTTCATTGTAGAACGGAACAAATCCTGAAAAAAGAAAAATATAAGGAGCTCTTCAATAAAAAGGTTCAGATTACAAAAATCAAGTACAGAAGTTGCACTAGCTAAGTATAATAGCCTATCCCAACTGAAGAGCAACTTACCATATTCAATTCTTCAAATTTAGCTCTGGTAATAGATTCAGAGAAGTCTTCACCTTCATACATGGCTTCAATTTCAAGTCTGGCTTGATGCTGGGTAGACAACAATCTCTTAGCCTTTTCAACTTCTCGTCTCAGTTTCTGAATAGCACGATTGTCCTTTCTTATATCCTTGCCCTTCTTTTTCTTGTACAGTTTGATAAAGTGCTCCATAACTCTCTGATCAAAATCTTCTCCACCTGAAAGATTGAGAGATTAGCGTTTTCATTTTATAATCCTTATTTTTTTAATCTTACCCAACACAGGAAGATTTAAATTGATATATATCAAATTATATCAGAAATTGAAAGAAATCTTACCAAGATGAGTGTCTCCATTTGTGGCCATCACTTCAAAGACTCCATTGTCAATAGTCAAGAGAGATACATCAAAAGTGCCACCACCAAGATCAAAGACCAGAATGTTCTTTTCACCCTCACGCTTATCCAGGCCGTAAGCAATGGCAGCAGCAGTTCTAGAAAAAAAACAAACAAAAAACCAAAAAGTTTATATATACATATATAACTTTATTTACATCAATCTTAAAAACAAAGTAAAGAAACCTAAATAAACTGTCACATTTTAAGTAAGATATTCTAATACTCACGGCTCATTGATAATTCTCATGACATTCAGTCCAGCAATAGTTCCAGCATCCTTTGTTGCTTGTCGCTGAGCATCATTGAAGTAGGCAGGTACAGTAACAACAGCATTCTTGATTTCCTTGCCCAAGTAAGCTTCAGCAATTTCTTTCATCTTACCCAAAACCATAGCAGAAATTTCCTCAGGGGCAAAGGTTTTTGTTTCTCCGCTGACCAAAGCTTGCACGTAAGGTTTGTTGTTTTTATTGATCACTTTGAAAGGATAGAATTTAATGTCGTGCTGTACAGATTTGTCGTCCCAAGTGCGACCAATGAGTCGCTTAACATCAAATATGGTGTTTTCGGGATTGCTAGTCAACTGGTTTTTGGCAGCATCTCCTATCAGACGTTCGTTATCACTGGTAAAAGCTACATATGATGGGGTAATACGATTACCCTGGTCATTAGCAATTATTTCAACTCTGCCATTCTTGAATACACCGACACTGAAAGAAAGCAAAAAAAGAATTAATAGGTAATGCTTGTTTTTAGGGAGCGGAAGAAAAGACTTATAGTTAAATGAACAAGTGAAACTTACCAAGAATATGTCGTGCCAAGATCGATTCCAATAACTGTACCAACAGTTTCTTTTTTCTTACTGTCTTCCTCTTTTTTGGCACAACTGACCACTGTGGTCAGTGCCATAACTGCCACAATCAACGCGGATAAGTTTTGTTTCTTCATGATCTGAAAAGGTAAAATAAATAAATAAGTGGTATCGACTATAACACGAAACAAATAATCAAATCTAAACGTAAGTAAACGTTTAGTGGATTTCTTCAAAGGATCGTTTACAAGAACAGCACATTGACAAAAGTATTTACATTGAGTAGTATTGACAGTTTCTTGTTCAACAACGTATTGATCAATGGCAGAAGGCCAAACTACAGCTCTCTCTCTCTTTCTATATATATAATAAATAAATAAATATAAAAAAAGAGTCCAAGTTTATTGACAACTTAAATTTTTCTTTTAGATCTTAATTTGATGATACTAACTAAAAAGCTGCTTAAATTAACTACATCTTCCGGGAAATAACTTTTTTTAAAACAACTATTGAGTTGCTATAGCAAAAGCCATTAAAAAAAAAAAAAAAAAAGCAGGGGAGCGAAGATTGTTCTGAAGATACCACCAGTTAAGTTGAAATTTATAAGTTTAAAAATTCAACACTACCTTTAAAGAGTAATAAAAACCGCACCCCACATGATAAAGCGTATAAATTAGATCACCATTAGTGGGAAAGCGGTGAATGGAATATTATTCCTATATACTAACATCTGTATTTTAACTAAACCAGCAAATCATAAGAGATAAGCAAGTTAAAAAAATAATTAAGTGGTTTTGTTAGGGAAAAAATTATTTAATTCTCTACATCGAAAGACAGGAAAAACAAAAAGATCCATTGTGGAAATAATAAAGATGAAGACAATAGTCCGAAAACCCTAAATGATAAAAATCATCAAGCTTCGTCTCAGAAATTCTGAGAACTAAAATGATCCAAATTGATATTAAAATTTTTTTTTTTTTTAAAAGCATTAAGTGTTCAAGTTTTGGTTTCTGCAGATTACTGTTATTTCAAGTGTGCCGATTAAATAAAATTAAACTGATATACAGAAACAGTCAGCGAAGTCAAAGACACATTCAAGTTTTAACTGGCATCTGTTCTCGGATTTCGTACATTTGAGTCGACCGTAAAGCAATTTGTCTTATCAAAAATAAAAGAAGCCGATCAGAAGATCTTAAGGACATTAAAGATCATTAGTAGATTAACAAAAACAAACAAAACCCACTAACTTGAAAAGCAAGCGATCAAGGTTTTTTTCTTCGGAAAGTGGAGCACCAAGAAGATCGTAAAAAGTTACAAATATTTTAATGATTAGGGCAATATAGTAAAGAGTTGGGAAGAAATGGGGGTACAGAGAACTAGATACATTTTTTATAACTAAAATAAAATTTAAAAAAATACTTCGAATCTGTGGCTGGTGGTTAATTTGTCAGCTACGACCGATGAAAAAAAAATCAGAAGTCTGATTTTAAGGACGACGTGGCATTCAAAATTATCAGCTCAAAAAAAAAAAAAAAAAATCTCATGAAGTTTCTACTTTTCCCGATTTTTAAGTAACTGAGGAGGGAGGAGAGGAAAAGAAAAAAAACCAACACACAAAAACAAAAACAACACCACCAGATGCAGACAAAAAAAAAAAAAAAAAAAAAGTCCATACGTGACCCGGCTTCTTCAGTCTAGAATTAAAGGCATTTTTATTTAATCGACTGTCAAAACCTCACAAATCCACAGCGACAGATTCATCTCATTTAAAAAGATACTAAGTAAGACGAATTTTAAAGTTTTTATTTCATTTTATTAAAAGAAGTATATGTAACCAACCGGTGCAGATAGGGACAGCATTGACAATGAAGCAGTTGCTCGTTTCAACAGTTTTTTTTTTTTTTTTTTTTAAACATTACCAAGTTCACTATTACAGTAAATAGTCAATACGTAAAGTTTAAACATTTTGAAGCTGTTAAGAGACATTTTTAGATTTTTGTGTAGAAGAGTTTTAGAAGATTTTCGTTTCTGCAGAGATATTTTTATTTATTCATTAAGTTTTATGGGAGACAGTTGATTTGAGTGTTTGCAATTTTTATATAGCTTGACATTTTGAGGGGCACAGAAATTTTGACTAGATTAATTGAATTTTTTTTTTTTTTTTACGCGTGTAAAAAGAGCCCCGAACATTCTAGGCATATAAAGCTTGAATAATAAAGTAATATAAATAATTTTTTTTTAATTCTCAAGTTATAGAGGAGTTAGTTAAAATAAAGAGGGTAGGTCTTTGTTTCGCACAAAAAAATGAGAAAAAAAAAAAAAAAAAGAATGTTGAGTTTAGTTTGCGGTAATCAAATTAAGTTAAAGTGATCTAAGATTTCTCAAAACTGAAGTTCTTGCTTATAAAAAAAAAATAAAATAAAATAAATAAAAGAGAAAAAAAAAATGAAGATTTAGAAATAAAACTAACAGATGTATATACATCATAAGAGATATAAGTGAAAAGAAAAAAAAAAAAAAGGGAAGAAAAAAAGCACATTTTTCACTTACCTGTGATTATTGTTAGTGTTGAGAAATAAGATTATTATTCACTGCGGACAGTTGATATTGACGATTTTCAAAAAAAATTAAATCCAAATAGATTCAAGGAATGAAATATTATCCTACAAAAATAAGAAAAACGAAGCCTTAACGGCTGTAACCACAAACAAATGGTGTCGCAGAGAGCGTATTTTGTCTGATAATTGTGCTTAGCTTTAAGATCCGAATAGTTGAAGAGCTGGTGGCAAGCGTTCGCCTTTAAGAGTTCTACGTTGGCAGTCGTGTTCAAACGTGATTGGTCGGTTTAACGATTCTTGGCGTGCTCCCATTGGTCAATTTTTGTTCATCGTGTTTGCTCCCTAAACCAACACGTATCTTCCCATTTGACGTCATGGCTGGGATTCCCTTCCTTCAATGTTGTTATTAACTGTTTTCATTAATTAATCCTTCATTAGTATCGAGTTGTACTTAACAACTCAATGATGAAATCCACCTCGAGATTATCCTTAATGCTATTAATAGAAATCATTACAAAACTTATCTCAGATTGTAAAGTTTTGGCAAGAATTTCATCAGATAACGATGACCACACTTCTTTGAGGAAGTAATACTGCATTATATTGGAAGGAAGGTTCGTCAGAAAAATTTTTTTTTGTTTAATGTTTAAAACAAAAATCATAGCAAACAGTTCTAAAAAAATGTATTTATTAATATTTATTAATCTATGTATTTTATTATTTACTTTTCTTTCTATCTGAAACCTATCAATTTCACTTCGAAATTTTAGAAAAAAATCACTTCAAGAAATTAAATAAAACTGTACCGTTCTATACTGTTGTTGTTATTGTTTCTTTTTAAAAATTTTATCATACAATTTACAAAAAGAAAAAAAAAAAAAATGACAGCGCTGAAATACATTTTTTTTCAAAGCAGAAAAAAAAACTCCAAAAAACAAACAAAAGTGATTGACAAACTTCTTGACACTCGTCAATACACTGTGATGGGAATTTTGATATGAAAGAAAATAAAACCATATTTTTTTCTTTATGCAATGGATCAGGATTACGGCTCCAAAGTTTATTTTAAATATATTTCAATCTCAAGTTTACTTGAAACAAAAGAATAATTTATTCTTAAACTACAAAACTAGGGACATTTGAGATGTCCATTTTTTTGTCTAGCAACCAGTCTGATTTAGTTATATTGTTGAAAGAAATCGCAATAAGATCTTTTTTCTGTACATAACAAATTTTCGTGTCAAATGTTTAAAAATAAAAAGGTTAATTTAAAATTTTTTTGACAATTTCTGAATACTTGCTAACATGTTATTGTAATGTATTTTAATCACGTTTTTGACAATATCCAAGTTGACAGCAGTATTCCATTTTATAAAAAAACAAACAAAAATAACTAAAACTTCAAGTTTCTTTTTAAAATCTAAAATGACTTTTTCTGCAACTTTTTAAAATACATTTTTATACTAAACAACTGGATGTTGTTATTTACTAAATGTTGGTAAGATATGTCGCATAAGCCTCTGACAGCTTACGGTACCGGCAGTTGTTAAGTGTTAACCCATCTATGTATTAAGTAGGCTCATCGTTGCTTAACTTAGGTGATTTAGTACTTTCAGTGCGACCATAACTAACTTATAAGTTTTATATATATATATATATATACATACACACACACACACACACACACTTAACCTTACTACTTAGTGCGAAATTTAAAGCAAAACAAATGATATTATATAATCAAATTATTGTCAGTTTTTTTAAATCAATTGTTAAAGTTGATTTCTTTTTAGATAAATCAATAAATGATTTAGAAAAAAAGCTACTTTATTCTTTCACACTTCAGAAGTGTTATTTCTTGATTTAAAGAAATTTAGTGTTTTGTGGTTTAGATTTTAAAATATTTAGTTGATTTTTTTCATTTATGAATAAAAACATCGAGGAAGTAATTAACCTAGAAACGGAAAAAGTCTGTAAAAATAAGAAAAGAATTGTAACTATGATTGCTGTTATTGGTTACTAAAACTTGGTTTTAGTATCACTCTTACTACCATCAACAATGATTTGACATTCATAACACGTGTACTTAGCTGTTCTTATTGCATTCATTAAAATTAGGCCAAATTTCCGTTCAACTACTGACAATATTTTTTTCTTTTTAAATTTAAAAAAAGGAGGGGATATCTACAAATTAACAGCAGTTTTTTCTTTCTTTCTTCAGCGCTACAAACTTGGTTGAAGAAACATTTTCTTGTTTGTTTTTTTTTTTTTAAAACATTAACACCAAAATGGAATGCAGATTTGAAAATATTGGGGAAAATAATATTAAAAAATCAATAAGAAAATAAAAGGGAAAAGATAGTCAAATACTTGAAACTTGCCAGAGAACTAAAAAAAACTGTGGAACATGAGGGTGACAGTGATACCAATTGTAGTTGATGTACTTGGATCGGTCTCCTAAAGACTTGGAAAGGGGACGGGAGGAATTGGAAATCAGAGGAAGACTCGAGACTGTCCAGACTACAGTATTGTTGATATCGGCCAGAATACTGAGAAGAGTCCTGGAGACCTGAGAAAACTTGATGTCATTCAGACTGGTGTGATAAACTTACAATGAGTAAAATAAAAAAAAATAAGATGAACAAATAAAAATAAAATGATTTATTTTTCATTCAATTCATCCTTTTTCTTTTCTTTTTTTTTTTTTACTGAAGTCTGAGTGACAGCAAATCACCTCAAGTTTTAACAGTGCTGTGATCGGATAGTTTCGATTCTTCTTATCTCCAGTTTCCCAAGTTTGAGGGAATCGCTCCAAGGGCTCCAACGACAACTGACTTCACCGTCACCTTACCTTCATGCTCCACAGGCTTTTTCAGTTCTTTGACTAGGATAAATATATAAGGATTTTTTTTCTTGAAAAAGTAAATCTTCACTTTTTGTAAAATAATAAATCACTTCTTTTGAGTAGAAAATTATTTTTCCTTAAACTCAATTACGTCTACGGACTGTTAAAACTTTTAAGTTATTAGAAAATAGAATTCTTTAGTTTCAAAGGAATTTCTTTTTAATTTCAAAGTTATTACTCTTTTAAAAAAAACCGATGTCCTGCTGATGTTCATTAGGATGAAGTGTTGGTTTTCGTTTTAATTCATTTATTAAAAAATTACTTGTCAAAGCGTTTAGATTATACTGAAAAGCAACATATTTTATAACAATAAAGAATTGGTAAAATTCTACACGTATACCAATTTAAGTTAATCGGGGAAATTTTTTCCCTGTAGTTTTATTTATTTATATTTGATTTTATCTTTATTATTTTTTGTTTCTTTTTTGTTTGTGATTTAAATTAATTAAATTCTCAAACTCACCGCATTTTTTTTTTTTTTTTTTTTCGAAAAAAATTATTTTACATTTTTATAAGGTGGTCACTTTCACATCTTATCCTCCATTTCCAGAACAGTTAGCGTTGGAAAAGACAAGTGACCAGACAGGCTATATAGTTGTAATTTTTTAAATTAACTTTCGGGGTTGGATGGGTCCATCTTTTTAAAATATTTGTCAGTGTGGAAGGGCGAAATTTATGTTTTTGGTGGGGTTTTCTTTAAAGAGGAAAATGCTTTAATTTTATACATTAATCCAAGCCCTAGCATATTTGTTAAATTACCCATATATATATATATATATATATATATATATATATATGAGAGAGAGAGAGAGTGAGACTCACACATACACACATTTTTATATACATCTGTGTTTATATATATATATATATATATATATATATATACACACACGTATACAAATCTCACCCAAAAACACATTACAAATTTAAAAAAAGATCTCTACCCTTGAAAGTAAAAACCCCTTTCACACCGACAAGTATTAAAAAAATTACAAGAATTACACCTGTCGTGTTATTTGTCTTTTCCGACAGGTGATCATTCTATATTGAATTAAAATCGGAAAGTGAATTCCCTTATAAAATGTAAAATGATTTGTCTCTACGAAAAATAAAATAAAAAATTGCGGAGTTTGGAGGTCTAATTAGTTCTGATTACACACACACACACATTACTAGAAAAATTTTCCCCGGCGAACTTGAACTGGAGTACGTAGAGAATACCTAAGAATTGCCTGGAACCAATTTTTTTCTCTAATAAATTCAGCATTAGTGAAACAAACAAAAACAACAAAACAAACACATGTAACCCTGCTGAGACAGAGCAAAAACGACACATTACAGGGAGCAATACACTTAAATTAGCAGAATAAAGCAATTTTCAGTTCAATTCACAACTGAATGATAATTTTGTGGGGTCCACATTTACACTAAAGGTCCCTTTTGTTGATTCATCTCGATATAACAGAACTATAAAATAAAGTTGAATTTTTCACTCCTTCCTAAACAGAAGCATCAATATAATCATGAATCGCTGTTAGAAGAGGAACCCAACTGACTCTTGATTCACAGGTCGTCTAAACTTCAAAATTTGTGTGCATTTTATTTGAAAGTTAATTTATATTAGTATTTCTAAGAAAATGAAGAAAACGTTTTTCTCGGCCAAAGCTAATAGAGAACCCATGGAAAAATGAGATAAGCAAAAAAAAAAAAAAAAAATCGTTTGACATAACGAAATGAATTAATAATTAATTTATTACTTGGAAATTTTTACACTATGAATAAAATTAAAGAGGGTAATTAGAAAATTAATCAGTATTGAAAAAATTAATTAGCCAAAATAATAAATTGTGTGTGTGTGAAATCCGACTATGAGACACCCCCCCCCAAAGCGGTATATAAAATAAGATTTTATTGTTTAGCTGTAGGGCAGATGTTATCCCTCGTGTTCTGTGTCCGACACTAAACAACATTTGATAGTGAGGTTTTAGTCCTGGAAAATTTGGCGTACCCTTTCATTACCATTACTCCCAGATCCACTTTGATCCGGAGTGGTAGTACCTGTTAGGATCCCTTCGTATTCGAGAGGAATAAATAAATATACAAGAAATGGGAACATGGTCGTACAATGAACGCGATTCCCTAACTTCTACGCATAAAATAATTCGAGACGGGTTGACGTGCAGTTAATATCAATCAATTTAGCGAAACATCAGTTTGATTTCTCCATACTGTTTATTATTTTTCTTATAACCCGCGCTTTTGGTATAATATAATGTATATACAAAAACGTAGATAATTAATTATTGACTGGTCTTCATAAAACCCAAAACCTGTGCACCCCTTCTTTCATACCCAATAAGTTTTGATAAGGTTATTATTCGAGATAATTCAGATGACTGCAATATGCCAATTATTTGGCATAAGCTAATAAGCTCATTTTAGAATGGTTTTAAGAGCCCAAGGCAATCGCCTAGTTTGCCTAGTGAATAGCGCCCCTCCTTTTCTTTCTTTTCCTTCTAGTAATTGGCTGTGCAACATTTATCGATAATTTTAACTTCTAGTTTTTAAAAGACTGCAATAACTTCTCATATAAATATATCTCTATAAATAAAAAAAAAAAAAAAGGTCTTCAGAGGATGATTTTATTTATTGAATTATTTGCCAATGTTAAATGTCTAAAAGCCAAAACGTTTAACGTTGGCAAATAATTCAATAAATAAAATAATCCTCTGAAGATCTTGTGGTTTTTCATGTCTGAACATTTTCATGTCGAATTCATTTTCACTTTTCCCATATATGTGTGTGTGTGTGTGTGTGTGTGTGTACGCCTTTAAAGAAGTAAACGTGGATACTGGGATTTAATAACCATAAAACCCGCTCTTGTGTGTCTGTTGTATTTGGTATCACAGGAAATATTAGACGAAATCCTGAAGATCCTCCCTCGATCTGTGAGGATGTATGGTTACTATTTCTGCTTGTATCCTTTTATGATTCGTTAATGTTACTTGTTCCGTTTTAAAATGGCCTCCGCTTCAGCTGTAAACAAACACTAAGAATCCTAGAAAAAGATATTAAATTCTGAAAACGCTTTTGGGAAAATATAGTTTGCTGTTTTGTAATGTCAGAAAGTAACAAATGTCCCTTTTTAGTCCTCAGAGGAAGATTTTCAAAACTTCTAACCGTCAATTCTTTAACTATCTTTTCTCGTGATGTCATATGTCTCTTCACTACTGACCCTGTATATTTTATGTCGTACGTTCATTGTACGATCTGACCCAGATAGTGTGTTCAGATCGGCATCATATAGAGAAGAGTTGAAGTTACTGGTTTTAAAATTCTATAGAAAGGACACCAGATGTGGCTTATGAACAATATATCCTAGTGGATGATCGAATAAAAGGTTCAGTTCAAACGACGATGTTCCCAGGCACCTGACAAAGGGTAAAGGTTTCACGAGTCGAAATGTGATGACAATAAAGACAAGATTTAGATTGATTGATTTTAACGGCACGAGAACCAGTCTAGGGTTATTTTATGAGTAGTGGTGAAGAAACTGCGTTCATTTTACGTTCATATATTTTTGTGTAGTTATTACTTAAGCGCTTTTTGCACACAGTCCGATTGAATACGAATAATTTTTAAACAGGTCAATTTGACCCATAGATGTAACCCTAACAGGTACTAGCATCTTGTACCAGAATGGACTGGGAGTAAAGTTGTACTTAAAACAAATTAGAATCAATGAATGTGATATCTTTTATCTTAGAAATTGAATGCAGTTAACAGCTAGCATATCATTCATTTCTATACTGAATAAATTTAAATCAACTATTTATTAAAATGATTAATCGCCCCCCTCACTTTCTACATACAAAAAATTTCAAATATTAAATAAGCTATAAAAGGTAATAAAAACTCACCGGTCAGTTTCACTGTTTCAAATCTTCAGGTGAGCGCGTATTCAACACGTCTTACTTTTGCAACTGAACAAATAGGAACTCTTTTTATACTCACGTGACTATTACATAGTTGACGTATTAAAGCGTGAATATCTTATTTAATTCTTGAAATATATTGTGATTAAGGGCGCCTCTGGTGGTGTAATGGTCAGCAAGCTCGACTAACAAACCTACACGAGTGAGTTCGAGTCTCATTGGGTGCCCCATTCATTCGGCCTTGTGCCACATCTAAGCAAAAAGCTTAGGGCACCTCTTGTGCCACATCGAAGCAAAGAGCTTTGTAAATTACCTTGAAATATATTGTGATATCGCACTGCAAAGAATAAAACTCTTTAAGTGTTAATGACCCTCGCATGATTATAATTATATGAGGGTCATTCAATAAATAAGGTGAATTTTGTCTAAGAAGTTGCCAATAGGAAGCACTGTTCACAGTTGTCCCTTATTTTAAGGAAATCAATAGTGAATCCTTTCAAGTATCTGAACGCTGTCAGCATGACCTTCTTTACTGGCCTCTGTGTCTGAAACCTTATTGGAGAGTCAATGTATTTTCATTCCATTGACTGTCTTTTTGACTCGGGTTTGTATTGGCAAATACATGTTCAACTCGTTTGTAAAGATTTCTTTGACTGAAATATGCTTCTCTTTTCACATCACACCTTTTTCAGTAAATTTTACATGGTTTGCACCTCTCAGCCACCAAAAATTTGATGACTGACTTGTTCAAACATTACTTGAGTTGCCGCCATTTTGAATCACCTCAAAACGAATATTTTTGCGAGATTAAAGTAATTTTTGCTATAAGCCAATTTCAAACAATACAAAGTTTACATTTAGGGAAAAAATTCAGTAAATAAAAAAAAATCCCTTTATCCACTGAATGATTCTTGTATAATATATATAAAATGTCTGATGAAAGTGTCTTGGTTGATTTCATGTATATATCTCTCTTTCTTTGGTGAGAGCACCTGTTTATAAAAAAAAAAAAAAAAACCATATAAGAATAATATTTCTATTTGTCTTATCACCTGTGTTCATCTTATATATATAATTGTTTTAGGTTTAACGTTTGTCTTTTGGTAACCGGTAACGATTGTACTGTAGGACCTTTATCTGTGGTCGGTAGGTAACAACCAATGCACTCACTGCTGATAACAGCGAAACATCTAGATAGATCCATCTTTAATTCTTTTTTTTTTTACTTGGACATTGATGCCCTATTTTAAAAGCGTTATGGAAATTTTAGAAATTGACGCGAATCAAATGTTTAAAAAAATGAATTCCAACAAGAACATAAATGAAAGTTACCTGAGCCTTTTCCTTTACGAA
The DNA here is from genome assembly GCA_963585895.1 of Sepioteuthis lessoniana. Lineage (NCBI taxonomy): Eukaryota > Metazoa > Mollusca > Cephalopoda > Myopsida > Loliginidae > Sepioteuthis > Sepioteuthis lessoniana. Next base: position 100,044 of record CAUZXS010000421.1, read on the forward strand.
TGTAATGACTACTGATTTTTTTTTTAATCTTCAAAATACTAAAAACTTATGTTGTCTGTCGCTTTAAGTTCAACTCATTGACGTTTCCGTTTTTAGTGATTCCCATTAACAAAAAAAAAAAACAACAACAAAAAGACAAGGAAGAATAGTGGAATTTGGTGTCAAAATAACAAAAAAGAAAACGATACTCGTGACAAAATATTCCAGCGATAGAAAAAAAAGAACACAGACCAACAAATGGAAGGTTAAAATAATTTGAAATTCGACAATCGTAGCACACAGTAACCAAAGAATTAACAAGTTTTGACCACGAAAGTTTCGCTGATTGGTCCAAAGCACAGTTGGTGTTTCCGACGATGTTGATGCCCGCTTGTAATTTGCAAACTGATTGATACTTTTTTTATTAATCCAATTCATCAACGCTGGTATTTCAAAGTGTATTAAGATTTTGTTTGTTTACAAACGAAGGCGTTTTATACAAATCCGATCGTTACCGGCTGTTATAGAAAGGATACCAATACACTTGAGGTGGCGGGGAAGAACTAAAAAAAAAGTCAAGTTATATTGCTAATGTATTTTTGCAATGATAAAAGGCACAGTAGATATTTAAAATGAACCGTCAGGCGACTCAGCTTGACTTCGATAAAAAAAGCCTCAAATATTTAATTGATTGAATTTAACGGCATGGGAACCGGTCTTGGGTTATTTTATGCCTAGAAATTAGGAAATTGAGTTTATTGTTCAATTTTGCTTTCATTTTTTATGTAGTTGTTTAAAATTTTTTTTCACACAGTCCCATCAGATTGAAATAATGGTGCCCGTAGTGTAATGGTTATCGTCGTAGGAAATGGACACGGCGACACGAGTTCAAATCCTGGACGAGACTGATTGCATTTCACATAGCACTAATACCCTTGGGAAAGGTATGGATCCAATTATTCTCCCTCCAACTATGGGTAAATAGTAGGACAGACTAGGTTCTTCAGCCTTGGTGAGGCAACTAGTCTAGGAGAAGGGAATCTCTGAATTGAAACCTGTTAAACTTCGCTTAAAAATTGACCTTGTGTCATATCCTGCCCGAGCGGAGGGGTTGGTAAATAGGATCATATAGAAATAATTTTTAAATAGACTTATTTGACCCATAGATATGAGCCTAACAGGTACAACCACTCCAGGTCAAAGTGGACCTTGGAATTATGGCAATGAAAGGTTACTCACACCTCTTAATCAATAAACAAAAATAGGCTTCATGATTAAACAATTTAAAAATATTGAAACATTGTACAAAGAATTACTTTGTGCACCTTGATGTAAGTGGGTAGGAAATCAAAGGCATAATGCAAATATTTCTATGATAAGTAACTAATGTTCTAAACAAAGACTTACATGTAAGTCAAGTTTGGTATGAGATAAGGTTTGTGATGTGTTGAAAAGTTTAAAAAAATGACAAGGATCTTTGGAAATGGTTGAAGAGTTCAAATAAGGAAGATTTCTTCAGAAAATTCAATGTTGGCAGTCCAACAGATGCAGTTGAAATGGTGAGATTGATATGCATTTTGAAAATATTGAGTCAGTTTGTAGTTAAACACATTGGTTTGGTTTGGTTTAATGGCATATCAACCATTGTAGGATTATTTAATGCCAAATCCTCTTTATAAATATATGTTAAACATCTGATTTGTAAACACATTTTGTTGATACATTTTTAATTGAGTCTGATCTCATTTCTTTTACACACAGTTAAATGGTTTCAAGCAATGTTATCTAATATGAATAATTCTATTCAGTATTAATCAATTGTTTGCACACAGTGAAATGGTTCCAAGTATTGTTATGTATCACTTACAATTCAGCTAAACATTAGTCATTTGTTTACATACAGTTTAATGATCAAACAGTTCTATTTCAAACAATTCAATTTAGCTTAAGTCATTTGTTTGCATGTCAAACAGTTCTATTTGACCCATATATAGGACCCTATGAGGTGCTACCACTTGAGTCTAGACTGGACCTGGGAGTGATGGCAAAAAAAGGTGTACTCCGTAATTCCCAAAGCTCCAGCATTACTGAAGCCTCCTCATCGGATGGTTTAATGTCATATCCAGGACACTTGTTGGGGGGAATCTTACTCCTCTGCAGAGATGCAGTCAGTGTATTCTACAGTCTCAGCTGACTAGGTTAGTTAAGCTGCAGAGAGAAGAAATTATTTTTTTGGTCAAAGAACTGGGTATTTTTGAAAAAAATCAAGTTTCTACTTTTTTTTTTTTTTTTTTTTTTTTTGAAAAACGAATTCATGTAAGTTGTATTTAAGAGAAAATTTAATTTCTCTTTAAAATCACATAAAAATGTAGTTGGTTCTTGTGAGAATATTACTTTCTTTTTTTTTTGTTTTAAAATTGCATAGGTAAGTTATTTGAAGAAAACTGGTAAAAATCTTTTTCTTCTCCTTCTCGTCATCCTCCTCCTCCTCCTCCTCTGAGTGTCTCACATCCAACTGTCTGTTGCCCAGTCGGCTGGGGCTCTAGAATACATCGACTGCTTCTCTGCAGAGGGGGTAAGACCCCCCCTTCAACGAGTGTCCTAGATATGACACTAAACAATCTGATGGTGAGGTTCCAGTGATGCAGGAGCTTTGGGGAATGCAGAGTACCCCTTTATTACCATTGCTCCGAGGTCCACTCTGGCCCAGCATGGTAGCACCTGATAGGGCCCTATCTATGGGTTAAATAGAACTAACGACATACTTATGCTAAACTGAATTGCTAAATAGAAATGTTTTTGACAATTAAACCGTACTTACATTTAAACTGCATGCCTATGCTAAATTGAATTATTTGAAATTGAACCATTTTTGACATTGAAACTGTACATACACTAAACTGAATTGTTATATATATAACTAGTTGAATAAACTGAATAGTTTGAAATAGAAATGTTTTTGACAAACTGTGTATTCATGCTAAACTGAATTGTTTGAAATAGAACTGATTATTTACATAAAAATGGATTTGGCGTTAAATAACCTACACACGTTGATATGCCATAAAACCCAACCAACCAGCCAACAGTCTGGTTCTGACTAAAGCTTCATTAATTTTTTGGTCATGTCTTTTAGGACTTTCCCTCCAAAACTTCTCTGAGAATACAACAATTTGATTGGTTAGAAAATAATTTTGGGCACAGAAACTGATCTGTATCTACTTTGTACCTTTTGTATCTTTGAACTTGTTAATTTTTACATAGTCTCTGATTAGTTAGAAGATAGAAATAAGAAAATAGAAAAAAATCTGAAGATTCTTTCTTGATTTTTAAAATTAATATTTTTTGTAAATTTTACAAATCTTGAGTCTTTTTAAAAATCTTTTCAATAAATTCAATAAATGTTTTTAAAACATACTTTTTTTTTATCAGTACTATCTTTTATAAATTTTTAGTTTATTTCAAAACTCAACCTTGCTTTCTAAGCTCTGAAGGAAGGTTTGACATGAAGTTGAGTTTAATTGGTGGGTGTTGCCAAAAATAGCTCAGTTTCATTAGCATTCTGCTTTTCAGAAGACTCAGGCATCTATAATTGACCCTGACCTATTATCTTTTTGTGTAATGCGTTTGGTGCTTCCTGGTAGGAAAAGTATTTTGAAGTTAAGGCCAGAGATATTAAATTTCAAGATCTAAATTTTATTCATTATTAATTCTTAGGAAATGAACATGATGACCCAAGTAAAAATTCTGGATGAGACTGTTTGTATTTTACTTTTATGGTAGTGCCTGTGGGAAATATATCAATTCATCTCTCCCCACCAAAAAACCCCCAAAAAAACTTTGGGTAAATTGTAGGGCTGACTGAGGTCTTGTGGGGTTTAGGCTTATATTACGTTGGTATTACGTTGGTTGCGTTGGTATTTTGTTGGTAGCGTTGACGTTAGATATTTGACTCCATATTTTGGTTATATTATATTTTACCCCCACATTAGTTAGTCGGTGTAATGCCTTGCCCAAGGAAGTCCTAAAAAGAATTATACAAAAAGAAAAGACATGACAGATAAGAGACAAAGATGTTTCTTTTATACTTTCTTTTATTTACTGGGTTCAACAACCATTCCATGGATGAGGGAGTTTTCCTGAATACATTGAAATGGTTGAATCCCCCAGTTAAGGTGTCAAAAATATGTTAATTCATTTCATGTATGTATGTGTCTGCATTTGGTATTTCGGGCTTCCATAAGGGTTAGTCTTCTTCTGGAAGTTTGTCAAAGTCCAGTAAGAGTTAGTTTATAGTTCATTTGTGGGTCTTGTATATTTCAGCATAATGCTGACCAAGAGAGAGCTGCTACTGGGTGAAAGGGACTAACCGACGCTACGTCCAAAGACATATGCGTGGTGCCCAAATACGCCAGCACGAGGTTATCAATCTGCTGGTCACTGCCTGAAAGAGAAAGATAATATGGTCCCTTTTGTCAAGAGGAAATCCTTTTTTCTTTTATGCATGCGTCATCTCCTTTTCCTGTTATAGATCTCTGGGAGTTTCTGTAAATTTAATAGTTTTCTTTTTATTTATTTATTATTTATTTTTTTTCAAATTTAATTTTAAATTTTTTTATTTATTTGTTCCCTACAGTCTTTAGCCTTGGTAAGGTAATCAGTCTTGAAGAAGGAAAAAAATCTCTAAATTCAAACCTGAACAGTATGGGGTGAGCAACTCCATCTTACCTAAAAGGTAAAAGTGGTTAGAATAAACACAATGAACATCTTTATGGTAATTGTACAAATTTTTGATTAATAAAGATTGTAAAATAGATATTGTTTAGAAAAATGAAAGAAGGGATTTTTTGACAATTATATATTTAATCTATGTGATAAGATATTTTAGTCCACATGTTTCAGGTGTGTGGATATTTTGGTTACAGATTTTTCTGCAAGAAACATTTTGACTTCAATTTGTTTTTAAAAATAAAAATGTTTTACTATATGTAATTTGAAATAAAGTACAATCATAAATCTACATTAATCTCCAGTTTGGTAATATAACTCATTTTTGTTGTTTTGTGCTTTATAAATATTTTAAAAACTTTTTAAAATGATCAAGATTGAAGTGTCTACAGTAAAAACATTAAGTTACTGTTTGTTTCACCATGTCTACAAGTTTTGTCCTCTTACCCTCTATAAATGGGCACTTCAGCTAGTATAATACAAACTGAATTTCTGTGTTTAACATCAATACTTTTGTTGGCAGAGAGATATTTTTTTAAATAGCTCAATGTAAGGCATTTTCCTATTGGCTACTTGTTGACCAATTCAATGTTAATGTATAGAAAATAAATTGCCCACTTTACAAGTATTAAAAAAAATTATCTGCCTTTGAAGGGGTTAAAAGAAAAATATACTGATCTGATAAATATTTAAAGATTTTCTTTTTTTTTTTTAAACACACTGGTTTATCTTTATTTCTGTTATCTGTGTCAATATAATGTCACTCCACCCCATAAGACCTACTTACTATAAAACTTCAGCATGATCACAGATGGGGTATGGTTAGAGCCTTATACTCCTCAAGGAGGTGCTTGTAATATAATGATTATCATCACAGGAAATGGACACAGCAACCTGAGTTCAAATCCTGGATTAGGCTGTTTGTATTTTACATAGTGCTAATATGCTTGGGAAAGTTATGAATCCAATTATTCTCCCTCTATGGATAAATAGTAGGGCAGACTGGGCTCTTTAACCTTGGTATGGTAACCAGTCTTGGAGAAGGAGAACTCTGGATTCAAACCTGTTGAACTGCTTAATAATTGACTGTATGTTGCATCCTGTTTGTGGCAGAGGGGTTGGGTAAATGCAAACTCCCCAGGAGCACAGGATATCTATATTAATTCACACTTTATGATGTTAGATTTGATGATCTGTCCTGTTCCTGAGTAATGTATAAAAAATGTGCATTGTTTCAGTCTTCTTATCTTACCAATTGAAATCAATTAACACCTGACTTACACACATATTCACTCACTAATCAATAATTTACACAGGTGGAAAGATTATTTATTGTACTTCCCAACAGTAAAAAGTGTACAGATAATAAAAATAAAAGTTTCTCTTCGGTTCAAATAGAATATATAATAAATTAACATGGGGTCTGTATTTATTAGTTGTGTAAACTCATTTAAATTGCTGTAAAATAAGTTGAGAATAAATTAGATATTTCTATCCCATAATAGTTGTTACATTTAGTGGATGAGATTTATATCTAAGTAAAAGTAAAGTTGGTGACCATAATCGAGGGCGACCTGAAAGCTCCCTTTTCAATAGCTACTACACTGAGGTGTAGAGGATGGCACTACTCCTTTCCCTGGATTGCTCCACTTGATATGTACCTTATAGTGATCATATTTACCAACCCCTCCACTCGGGCAGGATATGACACAAGGTCAACTTTTAAGCGGAGTTTAACAGGTTCGAATTCAGAGTTTTCCTTCTCCTAGACTAGTTGCCTCACCAAGGCTGAAGAACCTAGTCTGCCCTACTATTTACCCATAGCTGGAGGGAGAATATTTGGATTCATACCTTTCCCAAGGGTATTAGTGCTATGTGAAATGCAATCAGTCAGGTCCAGGATTTGAATTTGTGTCGCTGTGTCCATATCCTGCGACGATAACCATTACACCACGGGCACCTCCATGTACCTTATAGTGATGAGTATTAAGCAAGGAGGTATCAAGTACTATTTTTTTGAGTCTTTGGTGGGATCAAGCCCTATCCTCCCAGGGTATTGGCGAACACTCTACCCAGTATCCAAAGATAATAATTATGGCACAGTGTTATTTATCTATATTTAACTAACCCCTCTGCATAAGTAGGATGTGACGCAAAGTTAATTTTTTAAGTGAAGTTAAACAGGTTTGAATTCAGAGTATTATTAATGCATTCTTTTGTTTTATGTTAAATAAATGAATTTTAAACAGTATTGCCTCTATCCCATAATAGTTGTAACATTCACTGTATGAAATTTATATACAAAAGTAACAATGATTATCGGACAGAGGTAATGATTTTATTTATCTAACTATTAATTCTATCATTTTGATTCAGCCAGATGAATTTTTTTTTTTTTTTTTTTAGAAGTGGAATATGACATGAAAACAAATTTATTAGTGTGCTTGTATATTTATAATTACATTTTGCTACGATAAGGATTTTTTTAAAAATCAGTTTTCTTCCTCACTCCAGGCTTTTTCTATGACAATATCCCATGCTCACTTTCTTAAGTACAAACTCAAAATACTGCAAATAGTGAATTATAACTAAAGGATATATTAAAATTAGTAAATGTTAGGGATAAGTCTTTGTTATTCTCACCATTTACCTATTTCAAATTAAGTGGAATATTGTTTTGTTTTTGTCCTGAGACAAGACAGGGTATTGATGCAACTCTGGTTTCTGATGATTCCAACATATGAACAGCATTTCCCCATTATAGTAAAATGAAAGGGTCATGGTCATCCCAATGACTTTGCAGCATTATTTATCTACCTCCCTATGAGGATAAGTTTTTTTTACAAGTTTGCAATTTTATTTGGGGTCTCTTTTGTATCCAGTAGGTACCCTTAGTTTGGTTTGGTTTCTTTGTTTAATGGCATATCAACCTTTGTAGGTTATTTAATGCCAATGGTATTCTCCTAGAAGAACAGTTGTGGTACTATTTAACCCATAGCTGGGAGGATAAGGGGGTTCATACCTTTCCCAAGGGTATTTGCCCAAAAGTGAACGTAATAGTGTGACTGGAGTACGAATTCGTGTACTACGATTCCGCAGTCCATCGCTTTAACCATTACACCACGAGGACACCCCCGGTGCCCTTAGTGTAACAGTTATTGTAAAAGGAAATGGAATCAGTGATCTGAGTTCAAATCTTGGATAAGGTTGTTCATGTTTCACTTTATGCTAATTGTTGTATTGTAGTAAGGAAGAGATACACAGTGAAATAGAGTTAACTATTTATTAACAGTCCAACAAATATTATAAGTCTTTTGCTGTTGGTGTTACGTCTGAAGTTGGTCTTAATACTGACAGAGATCTTTCAGTACTGACCGTGCTTAAGAAACATGATGTCTTTTATTCCCCCGAGATACCGGAAGTCACATGGTACTTGCCACTATACAACACTAACGACCACAGGAAAGGCACATATTCATCTCTTCTCCCCTCAACTATGGGTAAATAGTAGGGCAGCCTGGCTTCTCTAACCTTGGCATTACAACTAGTCTACAAGAAGGAAACCTCTGAATTCAAATCATCAGTAATCTGCTTAAAAAATTGACCTTGTGGCAATGGGGTTGGGTAAATAAAGACAGCAAGATGGTGACAAAAATTGTCCTGTCCCATCAGCATTCTCCTTTGTGGAACACCTCAGACATCTAGGATTGGCCCTCACCTATTCCTTTAAATGCAGTGTGGTATGTATAGCTAAGGGAATGAACCATGGGAGTGGACTTTGAGGAAATCTATACCTCCTACCCAAAATTGTGGGGGTTAAGAAATTTTTGCCTTTTATCAAATTTATGAGTGTGGGACCATATATTGAACCCACATTTACTCCTGTGGTGGTGGTGACTAAATACCAATAATACTGAATTTGTAAAATCATAAATTTTTTTAGGTTGATATATCAGGTGTTTTTTGTCATGATGAAATATGTTCTTTAAAGATTAATAAATTGTTTTTCAACTTTTAGTCTATTTCACATTTAAAGATGTATACATTGCTATACACTGATGTAGAGGGTGAGCCACAAATATTTCCCACATTTTAAACTATCACCTGTATGGTGTGAGTGAACTTAGGCAAGTCATACTGATAGTTCCATGTATCTAATGTCTTCCCACTTTTTTTTAGCTATGATCTGTAATGAACTGGTGCACAGTGTGCATTTGCTGTTGAAACATTTTTTTAAGACTGGTGAATTTGTAATTGCTACACAGAGAGTTTTTGCTCATTTTATGTTATGTCAGAATGATGCTGTTCCAGATAGAAAATTCTGCTTATTAATGCAGTCAGTTTTTTAACTGTTGTCTTGATTTTGGTTGTTTAAGTTGCATTTAAACCATTTATGAAAGACAATCAATTTATGATTGGGGTTGTCCTCATGGTGTAATGGTTAAAGTGCTGAACTATAGAATCATAGTAAGTGAGTTCAAACTTCAGTCTCGCTATTACATTCACTTTCGGATAAATACCTTTGGGAAAGGTCCAGTGAGGTCCAGATATTTATCCTCCCAGCTATGGGTTAAATAGTACCACTACTGTCCCTATACAAGGGTGACTTTGGCATTAAATAACCAATGAAGGTTGATACGCCATTAAACAAAGAAACCAAACTAAACCAATTTATGATCTGTAAGAATCTCCATGGCATAGTGGTTAATGTTCTGGACTGTGATATTGTTGTGAGTTTGAACTATAGATGCCATAAATAGAACCATGACTGTTCTTCTACAAGGATAGTTTTAGCATTAAATAAACCATGAAGGTTGATATGCCATTAAACGAATAAACTGAACCAAAACCAACTTATGATCAAGTCAGTACAAAAACACTGGTTCCTGGCAGATAACTAAGTTAAGTATTGATGAGCCTGATCAGTACTTGAATAGGAAATCACTTTGTAAGAACAGGTTTTATAAATAACCTGAGGACTGCATACTTTACTAAGCAGAGTACCTTGTACCCTAAGTTCACACACATACACCTACACACATTTATGGCTATTGGGTTGGACAAGCAGATTGTTGGTAGTGTCATACTTAGAACACTCCTATTTAGGGAGGGATCTCTACAGAGAATACAGTCAGTCTATTCTAAGCTCCATGACAGGGTGGCCTGTAGGATGAGTTTTCAGCTAGTAATAATTTCTTATTGTAGAAAATCAAACAAAAACAGAGTATCTATAAGTTAGTATACTTTTTTGTAAGTATATACCTATTATTTGTGTGTGTGTCACAATGGGGAGAATTATATTCATATATCCATTAAAGAGGAAAGACTAATCCTTCACACCTATAACTCCACTCTCTCTAAGGTTTTATTCTTTTATCCCCAGTTGCCACTACCATAATTTATTTTTCTTTTGAAAGTTTTGAAAAAAATAAAATTACCAGTCAATTTTTCTCTCTGTTAGTGGATTCAAATTCACCAAATTTTTTCTTTGAATAAAAAAAGAGGCAAGTTAAAGGAAAAATGAATAAACTTAACTAATTAGTAATATAATATTTTCAGGAAACCATATTGGAATATGAAAGTAATAATGTTAATGAAAAAGTCATGGAATCCAACAATAAAGAAAACCAGGGCACTAAAAGAGGAATTTCTTTTATGAAAAATATTCATGAATGCACAAATAAATCTTTTCAGGAGTTTTATTTATTTGTCTAATTATATATATATATATATATGTTAGTTGGTTAACTGTAGTCAAGGGCAACCTGAAGGCTCCCTTTTCAATTGCCACTACACTGAGGTGTAGGGCTGGGTGCTACTCTTTTCCTTGGATTGCTCTTGATCCATACTTTATAATGCTGAGTGTTAAGCAAGGAGACATCAAGTACCATTTTTTGAGTCTTTTGTATAACTCAACCTGGGATTGAACACTGGTCTCCCAGACCATTGGCAAACACTCTACCCATTATGCCAATATATATATATTTATGTATAAGGTCGTTCAAAAAGTTCTAAACCTTATCCAGATTTTAGATTTGTTGTTTACTTCTCACTTTTCTGTGGGCCCTACTTGCACAGAAATTAAGATAGAAATCGGAATTAGTTTTTCTAGTTCTATGGTAGTGTGTTGCCACAACAAAAAACTCAACTATGCATCTTTTATTTAGGTAAGGACTAAAAGATTTTGAATGACCCTTGTATGTAACTCATAACAGAAACAATATGTCGTAAATATGACATTAAATTACATTTGGAGTGAGTTGTCTTCCCTTTTATTTGTCATTACTCTCATGTCTAGTCTGACCCATTGTGAGAGTAGTTATTAGGGTTCTATTTATGGGTCAAATAGATTTATTGGAAAATTATGAGTAGTAGATAATTCCTCATCATCATCATCATGTCACACCATCAGCACGGATATCCCTGACCCTCTCTCGCTACCCCTCCCTATCATCCATTGCTTTTTGCTTCAGGGCTACATCCTGTATTGGCACAGCGCTACTTATGTAGGTTCAAGCTGGTCATCCTGCTTTTGCCCGTCCATGTGAAGGGGTCCACAGGAGTAGATAATTAGTACCCTTTAATAGTGTAAATTATTATAATTTTACTCCTTTCAGAGTTTTTTACACAAGCATTAGTTGATGGTTGCTCCGTGGAGATTAAGTGACAGCAAGTCTCCTCAAGTCTCCAGGGTTCTTCTCAGTATTCTGGCCAATCTTAATAATGCTGTAGTCTGGATGGTCTCTACTTGTCCTCAGATTTCTAAGTCTTTCAGTCCCTTTACCAATCCTTTGGGGATCATTCCAAGTGTATCACTGTCATCTTCATGTTTCATAGCTTCTTCAGCTCTCCTTCAAGGTCCAGATATCTATCCCTCTTTTCTCCTTTTTCTCCATGGTCTTCTGGAACAGCAAAGTCCACTATTCGGCAGATTCACTTTCTTTTGTTGACTGTCACTAGGACTGGTTATCTGGCCAAGATTAAGTGATTCATTTGTATTTCAAAATCGCAGAAATTTGTGCATCTCATTCTTTAGGTGAGATTCCGGGTTGTGCATATACCATTTGTTTGTATGGTCAAATTTAAATTTCTTGCACAATTCCCAGTTGATCACTTTCCCCATACAGATGTGTTTAGACTTATACTCTTTGTAGAGTTATTTGCAACTATATAACTACTTATAAACTTAGTATTAGACTTCAAAGCCTCTTAAATATATCTGTTCTCTTCTATATCTTAATTCCAACTCCACAAAACCTGAAATTAACTAAAAAAAAGCACAGACTTTTTCCTCGTCCATCATGTAACTATCCAATCAGAGTTCAGATACTTATTCAAAATTCTAAATCTTGATTCTCACTCTTCCAACACTGAATCTTGTTGGTACCTACAATCTTTTGGTTAGTCCCTCATCTAACTGATTTTTGACCCTGGGGTTAAAATCATGCTGAGTGGCCAACTATTTTATATTAATTATACATAAAGCTAGAAAAATGGGGTTTCCAGTAAGAAACAAACTCACAAACTAGCACCAAGACATCTATTTAATTAGATATAGTAATTTAGTTTCTTTGACCATGACTACATACTCTTAAAATCAATACATTAATCAAATATGTAACTATTAAAAATGTTATACTTTCAATACCCTAAAACTTTATTCCAGCCTAAATTTGTACACTGGATATGCCTTGCTGCTGCAAATCAGTCATGAAATAGTGTTATGGATAACACATTTAGGAAGTGTTTAGAGAGAGGAGAGATGAGCAGAAGGTGACAACCAAGCAAAGGTAACATTTCAATGAAGGTTTGGAAACATTCTAGAATAGGTTCTTTATATAAAAACTTCTGATCCTGATTGGGCCCCCCTGCTTTTTTTTTTTTTTTTTTTTTTTAGGGGAAAAAATTTTTGATGCTTTCAATTCAGAAGACCTTCCTCTACGCATGAATTGTCAGATTTGAAAAATATTGATTTTTCTTTGGATGGGGGAGGGCCTCCGCTCACAATATAAGGTGGGGGACTCCCTGTGGAGTAGTGGCTAATGTTCTAGACTGTAACATAGTAGTAAATGAGTTGGAACTTCATTCATGATATTACATTCTTTGGGTTTATTAGCACCGCTATTGTCCCTCTACAAGGATGGCTTTGGCATTAAATAACCCATGAAGGTTGACATGCAATTAAACAAAGAAACCAAACCAAACCAAACCAATATAAAGTAAAGATATATCATGTAACTGTATGTCAAAAAGTCATTTTATATTAGAGATAAGGCACCCCACCCCTGCCCATAAAACCGTGCTAAATCAATATTTTTCAAATCTGATAAATTTCTGAAGGCTTTGGAATAAAAAGCACCAAAAATTCGCTGTAAATTTTTTTCTGTTAGATATATATGTATTTCTGTGTCTATCTATTTATCTATCTATCTATATATATGTATATATACATGTGTGTGTGTGTGTGTGTGTGTGTTTGTATGCATTAGGTTGAATCATAAATACTTTAAATTTTAGTGAAATATAATTTATTCATGAATAATTTAAAAATTAATAAATTTCAATCAATAGTATATTTGCATTTATGTTAAATCACCTCTTGCTATTTATCCAGTGACTTGTGTCCTCTAAAATAAAATTCAGTTGTTTTCACTTGATCTTCTAAAGAAATCTTTTGGTCATTCAGAGAATTTTGTAGAGAACAAAAAAAAAAAAATGAATATCATTTTGTGCAAAATATGGAGCAGTTCAGCCCAAATATCTTTTCCAGCATGATTCTGTAGGATTTGTCAGGTTGTGTAAGGCAATTAGTTGTGATTGCTAAGAGCAATCGGTCGTGAAGACAGAAAGCTAAGCATTGCTGCGACTGAGGAATGGGAGCTATTTATGGTGCCTTGGAGCATCCCATTGTGCACAAGTGGGCGATTCTATTGCATGGGTCGTGGTTGACTGCTGGTAAGTGAGTGAAGGTATTTCAATATCATATTTACCCAACCCCTCCGCTCGGGCAGGATATGACACAAGGTCAATTTTTTAAGCGGAGTTTAACAGGTTTGAATTCAGAGTTTTCCTTCTCCTAGACTAGTTGCCTCACCAAGGCCGAAGAACCTAGTCTGCCCTACTATTTTACCCATAGCTGGAGGGAGAATAATTGGATTCATACCTTTCCCAAGGGTATTAGTGCTATGTGAAATGCAATCAGTCCAGGATTTGAACTCGTGGCGCCGTGTCTAATTCCTGCGACGATAACCATTACACCACGGGCACCTCCATTTCAATATATAAACCAGCTTCAGTTTAGCATTGTAAGAAAGACTGCACTGAGCTACGACCTGCCAGCTGGACACTTTACGGAGGCATGTGTTATTCTACAGATTCTTACTGAATATGGCCTCGCATTATCATAGAAAAGCACAATATTTCTCTTATTGATAAGAGGTATTTACTTGGAAGATTTTTATGCACACCTTGAAGCTGTTGAGAGTATAAGTCTGCACTGAAGGTCTGATTGGGGTTGAAAAAATTAAAATGAATAGTATAGCAGTGATCCAACCATACCACAAAAATATTTCTCCCATGAAGCTCTACTTTTTGGGTAGGCTGTGGAGATTCATCCTTGTTAAGCCAATGTATTTTGTCTTGAAGACTTTATAAAAAGACCTGTTTTTATTCACCTGAAATACTGAGTGGCATCAAGTACCATTTTTTGAGTCTTTGGTACCTGTAACCAGCCAATTGACATAGTGGTTAGAGTGTTCATCAATGGTCTGGGAGACCAGGGTTCAATCTCAGGTCAAGTCATACCAAAGACTCAAAAATGGTATTTGATGCCTCTTTGCTTAACACTCAGCATTATAACTTGCAGGTATGTGGAGTAATTCAGGGTAAAGAATAGCCCCTTCCCTTACACCTTGGTGTAATTGGAGCGTTCAGGTCACTCTTGACTATCGTCGGCCAACTTATATTTGTATATATGTATCAATATATGTACATATTTATATATGAATACAAGCATGTGTGTTACGTTCCACTCTCTGGTCAAACAAACGACAACACGGAATATATATATAACAATATATATTTATTTTCTCGACGGATGCTTGTGTGAAGTAGGAGCAGTCAGGAGGGGAATTAGAATCGTTCGTCTATGACGGCTTGAACTCTTCGATGTAAGTAGACAATGGCCGAGACAACGCACACAGAGTGACGACGAGGTCAGCTTCGTGAACAGCAGAATCTTTTCACTATTATAATCAATTTACATCCTTTTTTTACGAACCCAAATTAAATGACCAAGAGAGATAGAAGTTATATGAATGAGCGATGTACTTACAGATCCTTTTTTTTCTTCTTTTCTCTTTTAGTTGCTGGTTTATTCTTGTTTTCTTTTTTTTCTTTTTTTTTCTTCTTTTCTTCCAGCACGTTGCAATGTCTTCCTCTTTTCTTTTTTTTTCTTTTCGCATCAGTCTGTTCCTTTTTTTTGTTGCTGGTTTGTTCTTGTTTTTTTTTCTTTTCACTTCTTTCAATTCCAGCATTTTTCTTGGTCCTTTTCGTTGATGTCATGTTGTGATGCATAAAACTGTCGTTTACAGTAACTAGGTTCGTTCTGAGTCCTTAAAGAACTTGGCTGGCACAGGCACCAAATCACAGTAATAAACGACGAGTGAAGACTTCTTTAACAAAATATGTACCTCTCACTTTATTGTAACGTTTGTGTGTGAGAGGGAATTGGAGACCAAACATAAACTGTAATATTTTGACCCCACTGTTATGGCCGTCAGCATTGTGTCTTTCTCGTTCTCCAGGGCTGCTCAACTGGAGGCCCAGAGGCCCACTCTGCTGGATGATGGCTTTCTTTACTGCATCTTATCAGCAACTTATCTCCAACTCTAACTCATCAGGGCCCCAAGGCCCCTTTGGCCTGGTGTGGCTTTCCTTACCACATCTTGTCTATAACTCTGTCCGATCTCTAACTGCAACTCATCAGGAGCCCCAAGGCCCCTTCGGCTGGGTGTGGCTTCCCTACGACAACTCGTCTATCTCCATTTCCAACTCTAACTGGAACTCTGACGTCTGTCTTGACTGAGTTATATAAGAGTTCAACGCCCACTTCAGTTGCCTACCCGATCTTTGAAATCGCATGTTTGATCGTCATCTAGCGGAAATAACTGTCATGCAGTTCACAGGCCACTCTCTCACCCGGTGCATCAGTCTATAAGTGTACCATGGGAATTTTTTTACCTCGTCGCATTTCATCACCCAATTTCTGCCCACACGATTTCCTCACATAACTGCCATTAGAATGTGTAACTTCCTTCTCGGTGCATCAATTGGAATGGCATTTTTGGCCGGGTTGAAGGTCAAAATACAACATGTGTACATATGCCATATATGTGTGTTTGTATATATATATATATATATATATATATATATATGAATATATGTGTGTCTGTATGTGTGGTGTGTATATATTATATATATATATATATGAATATATATGTGTCTGTATGCATGTATAAATATTGATATACATATGTATGAATATATATGTGTCTGTATGTGTATATATATATATGTATATATATATGAATATATATGTGTCTGTATGTATATATACATATATGAATATATATGTGTTTGTATATATATATATATATATATATATAGTGTGTGTGCGTGTTTATGAATATATATGTGTTTGTATATATATATATATATATATATATAATATATATATGTGTGTGTGCGTGTTTTGTACATATATATGTGTGTGTGCGTGTTTGTATATATATAATATATAATGTGTGTGTGTGTTTGTATATATAATATATATATATATATATGTTATTTGCATGTATATATATAAATATATATATGTTTGTATGTATATATATATATACATATATATATATGAATATATGTGTTTGTATATATATAATATATGTTGTGTGTGTGTTTGTATATATATATATGTGTGTGTGTGTGTTTGTATATATATATATATATATGTGTGTTGTTTGTTACTATATATATATATATAATATATATATATATATGTGTGTGTGTGTTTGTATATATATTTGTGTATGTATATATTATAATATATAAATATGTGTGTGTTTGTATATATATATATATATATATATGTGTGTGTTTGTAAGTATATATATGTGTGTGTGTTTGTATATATATATATATATATATATGTGTGTGTCTGTTTGTATGTATATATATATATATATATATATGTGTGTGTGTGTGTTTGTATGTATTATATATATATATGTGTGTGTGTTTGTATGTATAATTATATTATATATATGTGTGTGTTTGTATGTATATATAATATATATGTGTGTGTGTTTGTATGTATATATATTATATATATATATGTGTGTGTTTGTATGTATATATATATATATTATATGTGTGTGTGTTTGTATGTATATATATATAATATATATGTGTGTGTGTTTGTATGTAATATATATATATATGTGTGTGTGTTTGTATGTATATATATATATATGTGTGTGTGTGTTGTATGTATATTATAGTATATATGTGTGTGTTTGTATGTTATATATATATATATATATGTGTGTGTGTTTGTATGTGTATATATATATATTATATATATGTGTGTGTGTGTTTGTATGTATTATATATATATATATATATATGTGTGCGTTTGTATGTATATATATATATATTATATTATATATATATATATATATGTGTGTGGTGTGTGTTTGTATGTGTATATATATATGTGTGTGTGTTTGTATGTGTGTATATATATATATATATGTGTGTGTGTTTGTATGTATATATATGTGTGTGTTTGTATGTATATATATTTGTGTATGTATATATATATGTGTGTTTGTATGTATATATATTTTTGTATGTATATATATATATATATATATATATGTGTGTGTTTGTATGTATATATATTTGTGTATGTATATATATATATATATATGTTTGTATGTATATATATTTTGTGTATGTATATATATATAATATATATATATGTTTGTATGTATATATTTTTGTGTATATATATAATATATATATATATAATTATATATGTTTGTATATATATGTGTATATATATATATATGAATATATGATTATATATGTGTTTGTATGTGTACATATATATTATGACTATATATGTGTTTGCATGTATATATATATATATAATATATGTGTGTGTGTGTGT